>PVHX01026890.1:0-19742 GCA_004024805.1 Geosciurus inauris
GAAAAAAAAAAAAAAAGTGTTATTTGGAGTAGCTGTAAGGGAGGTTAACAGCTTTTTATTTTTTTTTTGGTACCGGGGATTGAACTCAAGTACTCAACCACTGAGCCACATCCCCAGCCCTATTTTGTGTTTTATTTAGGGACAGGGTCTCACTGAGTTGCTTAGTGCCTCGTTGCTGAGGCTGGCTCTGAACTCACGATTCTCCTGCCTCAGCCTCCCAAAGTGCTGGGAATACAGGCGTGCACCACTGCACCCGGCTGAAGTGAACATCTTTATCGCCAGCTTCATTGCAGTCCTGAGAAGGTGGGATTCACTTTTCTATCTTAAGGTGTACTTGAAGCAGAGGTGCCACTTTTGGCAGTGGAGGTGGGTTCAGACCTGTTTCCCTATGCATTCTGCCATGTAGAGTTTCAGAAAATGAGATGTGGAGATCTTGAGGCTTTGAATCTTCAATTTTTGCAGAAGTGTATTGATGCACCTAATTTGCCATTACATGCACCATAAAAAGCAACACAGGCCTTTGGGTATCAGTGGAAGATAAACTTGAGAAGAGAGCAGATGCCAGCCAACCTGGAAGGGGCTAAAACTTGGCTTCTATCTACCAGGGCTGTACTCTGAAGGCAGTACAGATCTTTTTGTAGTGGATCTCTGCCCTTTATTTTTTTCCACTTACCATCTTGATGGATATTTGGCAGTCCATTAAGAACCACTTCTGGCTTGAAATAGGCCTTGATTGGTGTTTGGTGCCCATGGTTGTTGTTCTGGGTTTAACCTGCTTAGGTCTCAACTCAGTCTGGAATGGATCACAGGTGTTATATCCCTGTAACAGGAAATGGAATTAGCAAGTATTTCGAGTCTGCCTGTTGCCAGGCATTGAGCCAGAACTGGCCACTCAGTAACAGGCTTACATATGCTAGTCTGTGCTAGATGTTAGCCTATTTTACATTGGCTTTTCCCTGTCATGATGCTGTATAAAAAATTCACTTCTGATGAAATGCTGCCTGTTGGGGAGAAGATCTGAGGAAAGCAGTGAAGATCTCAGTGTTGGATCCATTTAAGAGCTGGGGTCCTTCCTCAACTAGTGTCTAAGAAGCACCAGAGCGATGTGATGGCTTCACCCCTGGTGACTCTGTTCCCAGTACTCTGCACGTGGTTCTTTAAGCCTCTTCACCTTCTCTGAGAGGTTTCATGTGTAACTTGTACTAGAAATGTTACTGAAAGCTGCCTAAATGAAAAATTGTACAAAGCAATACTGTTGTAAATCCATTTTTTAAGGCATAAAAAATTTGTAAAGTATATATTTCACTTTGAAATTTATGTAAACAAATTTTCATGTTTAAATATTGCTTACATTGGAATGCACCTGTACATTTTCTTCAGTATAAATGGAATATGTAAAGCTAGCCAACAACACAATGGATAATCCAGCTCCCTGTTTTGGTTCTGGGTTGTTTACATAAGGATGAAGGGCTATGATCTTGTGAGTTTGGGTATGTTTTTTAATTTTCAGGATAACCTGTCTTTTGGAATGGTGAGATCATTTGATCTGTTTCAGGTGAGTGGAGGCCAAAGAACTATTCTTTCTGCTTTCCCTTCAGTAGGAACAGAGAAATTTAAAAGTTGCCTTTTAAAAAATTGCCTTTCTGGGTCTGGGGATATAGCTCAGTGGTGGAGCACTTGCCCAAAGTTCTAGAGGTCCTGAGTTCAATCGCAGCAGAAATAGCCTTTCTGAGGAAACAAAATTATTTTCTCTATTTAAAACACACCAAAAATTTTAGCTTCTGGCAAACTTCCTTGGCTAGGAGCTGCCATCCTCTGCCTGCCCCTTGCCAGTATCTCCACCCGCCCCCCACACTGCTGTTCAGGTGCAAACCCACAAAAGAAAGCCCCTTTCGCATATCATAGGATAGGCTGTCTAACATCAAAAAAAGCTGGGGGCTGGGGATATGGTGCAGTGGTAGCATGCTTGCCTAGCATGCGTGAGGCACTGGGTTCAATCCTCAGCACCACATAAAAATAAAGATGTTCTGTCCACCTACAACTAGAAAAATAAATATTAAAAAAAAAGAAAAAAGCTGGGTGCAGTGTGCACCACCTTATTGTAAATCCCAATAATTCAGGAGGCTGAGGCAAAAAGACTACAAGAGGCTAGCCTCTGCAACTTAGTAATACCTTCAGTAACTTAGCAAGACCCTATCTCAAAGAATAAAAAGAGCTGGGGATATAGTTAGATAATAGAGCACCCTGGTTCAATCCCCAGTACTGCAAAAATAAAGGATGAAAAAATACATTTAATTTTAACCTAAATCATAAGCAAATACATTAAACTAAAAATTTAGTTTGGGGGTAAGGACAACAGTATTACACATGGTCAGTAACGTGGTGTGTTCCATAACTACCTCCACCAGATGCCTCTGGTGTCCTCAGGCAGCTGCACAAGGGAAAGCACACACTGGGCACAAGTTCCTGGACTTTGTCACACCTTGGAAGGTTAGCAGAGGTCACAGTGGATGTGAGACCCACAATCGTTTCCTTGATCTCTCCATTTCTATCCACTACTCCCCACCCGAAGAAGCCCCTCAAGGAGCCTGTAGGACTTGGTGTTGAGTTGAGGGAAAGCGCTATCCAGAAAGCAAAGCAGAGGAGGATTTGGAGGTGATGTGCCTGGGTGTGTAAGCCCCCAGCTCAACGCGATTGTTTCCCACTGATTGATGCAGCACTTGCTCTTTGAGCCACTACTACTAGACTTAAGGTAACTCTGGCTGCCATTCCAGCCTTGGCCACCAGATGACACCATTTGATTTCTGTAGGTGCCATGGATCCTCTGGCCATGTCGATGTAGGTTGGTCCTGTTCAGGTTGGCCAGGAGGTGAACAAACTACAGTGAGTTTAGGCAAACTTTAACATGTTACTAGGGATTTTAAACCTCCAGATCTTTCTTTTTTTATTTTTCAGCAATCTACCACTGAGCTACCTTCCCGACCTCTTTAAAAAATAAACTTTTATTTTGAAACAGGGTCATGCTAAATTGCCTAGGCTGACCTCAAATTTGTGATCATCCTGCTTCAGCCTCCTGAGTAGCTGGGATTATAGTTGTGTGACACCAGGCCTAGCTGGGCTCCAACCCTTTCTAGCAGAGAAAGCCTTTGGGTCTTTACACATTGCTTTCCTCCAAAGTCAGTCTTTTTGGGCACAAGGGGTGGATGTTGTTGGGGATTGAACCAAGAGGTGCTTTTGAGATAGAGTCACTAAATTGCTGAGGCTGGCCTTGATCATGTGATCCTCCTGCCTCAGCTTCCTGAGCTACTGGGATTACGGGCATGTGCCACCATGCCCAGCTGATTGAGGCTCTCTCGATGCAGGCTTTACAGTAAAAGTAATGAGCACAAAGAAATTTTGACCCTGGTTAGAGGGTGGAGGTGAGCTGACTGGAAACCTCACTATTAATTTCCTTCCCAGAGCCACCTTCATTGGCAAAAGGTCAAGGACAGAGTCGGCACTTACTCCTGAAAACTTACTGAGTCCAGAATGGCTAGGTCCTAGGGAAGTAGACAGAGAGTGATCATTGTCCTCTTTGCTGGATGGCCTGTAGGCTAGGTACTGAAAAAGCAGCCATGGAGGATGTGTGACTTGAGCTGGGATATAACTAGAACTTGCATGAGGCTTGTGGCCAGGAACTAAGCCAGTCCCCAAGCTCATATTTGTCTTTTTTTTTTTTTTTAGGTAGTGCTGTGGATTGAACCCAGGGCCTTGTGCATGCAAGGCAAGCACTCTACCAATTGAGCTATATCTCTAGCCTGCTCATGTTGTTTTAAACCTTTTTCCTTCATGCTTTTCCACTGTACCATGAACCTCTGCCACATCACTGAGTTGTTCTTAAACTTTTTCTATAGAGCGGGGGTTGTGGCCTAGCATGTGTGAGGCACTGGGTTCAAATCTCAGCACTGCATATAAATAAATGTTCATCAACAACTAAAAAATGTTTTTTTAAAAAGTTTTCTGTAGCACTAACTACCAGATAATATTCCTAGGAATCAATGTATATTTAATCCTCCAAACACAAGGTAATATTTCCCTGTAGGTAAGGATGGAATTTTCTTGCAAAATTTTGCCCTTAAGTAATTGCTTTGGAGTTTGAGGAGCAAGCCTGTTCTTATTCCATGTCTGCCAGATCCTTGGGGGAGAGAAGTCCAGGGTTCTGAAGGCAAGAAATGCCCAAGGTTGGTGCTTTTTTGCCCAGAAAAAGCATGGTCCACTTTCTAGTCTGAACTAGAAACTGTGGCAATCACAGCTTTCCTGCTTTTAATATTAACCCTGTGCTCTGAAACCATGAGGGTGGGGAGAGAAGGGACATTAGAAGAGAGGAATGGGTGTTTTTCAGACCCTGAAGCACAAGCCACCAGGAACTTCTAATAAACAACAGCAGAGGGCAGCAGAGGACCAGGATTAAGCTGCTCTCCCGTCCTGTTTCCCAGATCGGAGCTAGGCCTTCTGTAGAGGAAGAGGTGAGAAAGAAAGACTTAGGTACCCAACGTCACTATTCCTTTACCTCTAGATGACCAGCCCTGAGCCAGAGGTAAGGATCTGCCTTGTGCAGTGCGTAGTCTTTCAGTTCATCATCTAAGTCTAACCTGCTTGCCATTTGGGAGGAGATTGTGTTGTTGACCTAAAACCCAAGATAAGCTTTGGACCCTCATTCTACCAGTTGATTGATAGGAGCCACGTCCTAAGCTAGTGATTGCAATGAGGTACCTAGCACAATTGAGCACCTGTTTCCTATATTCTCAGCCCCGCACTGGATTTTTTTCTTTTAAATATTTATTTATTTATTTTTTTAGTTGTAGGTGGACAGAATATCTTTATTTTATTTTTATGTGGTGCTGAGGATCGAACCCAGTGCCTCATGCATGCTAGGCGAGCACGCTACCACTGCGCCATAACCCCAGCCCCCCGCACTGGATTTTATAGATTGATAACTTTAAAGAACATGGGCCCTGTGTTTAAGGAACTCAAAGTTCGGGGTAGGAGGGAGCTAAAGAAACAGATCATTCTAGTTTCTTTTTGTCCTAGGAATGTGTAATTGTAGTGGAACTAGAGAAGAAAAACCAGGGCTTGGTCATTGCCAAAATAGCCACGTGGCCTTGCTGAGGATGGGGCCTGGCACACTTAAAATAAGACTGGGTATGATATCCCCAGTGTTACTTGGTCCTTACTGCCCCTCTCCCTTGAGCGGCTTGACTGCCGCTCCCTTAAGTGGCACCTAAGTTCAACCAGAGGCACTGATGGCAAATTGTTCCAGTAAAGGTGTTCTCTGATAGGGACAGGCTTTGACCCAGGAGGACCTTTGGATATTGAGGCTGGGTACAAATTTTGGATATGTGAGTGGAGAAGAACAAAGGAAATGGTCCGAGGAGTCTGTGTTCAGCATCTTTAGGGAATGGCCAGAACACAATGAATGTTTAGAGAAAGCTGAGGAAGAGGCATTTCAAGTGACACCCGCAGCCATGAAAAATGGTAAAAGCTAGCACAATGCTGAATGCGCACCAGACATTGTTCTGAATGCTTTGCACGTATTAACTCAGTTTTCATAACATCCCGGTGACGTCAGTGCGATCATGCCCATTTTACAGATAAGAAAATTGAGCTTCGGAGAAGTAAAATGCCACCTAGCTGGTTCATAGGGGAGCTAGAATCCAAACCTAGAGCCTTAAAAACAAGATGGAAGTCCTGTGACCACACCTGAGCCTCACCTCTGTGACATGTGGCTCCCCAAAGCAATAAACCATTCCTAAAAGCTCCTCAACATAGCTACTGTCCCCCCACAGGCTATGAGTTTCCTGTTCTACCCCTGGTTTGGTGAGGTCTATGAAAGCCTCGTTTTAGAGAACCCAGTGAACGGTCTTTTTTCCTTAATGGGTAATTGAGTGAAGTTAGAAATGTATTCCAGCAGCCTCTGTAAGGCATGGGTATCTACTGTACGCGGGAGGTAGGCATGCATGTCTATGCAGGTGTACCTTGCCCTCAAGAACCTGCTGGGAGGTGGGTGGCAGCTCCAGCATGGTGTTCAGCTTCTGTCCCACAACTTCAGCCATCATGAGCAAAGTCATCTCCATTGGGACTGAGGCCAGGCATATTCATTGTGTTCTTGGCAAAGGAGCAAGTCAGTCCAAGAAAGCACAGAGCTTTAGAGATGGAATTGCATAAGCAAAAGTGGAAAATCTCAAGGTGACTGGCTTGACTGGGAGAAGAGAACCACAGGCCCCGGCAGGCCTGGCCTGAGGCAAGCTGCTCTTGTGGCAGAAGGAGAAGTGCCTACTCAATGCTCCAAGCCCAGGAAGCCAACTCCATGGACTGCCGTGCTGGAGGGTCTTAGCTGCACACACAGGGCAATCATTCATGTAGAAAGGAGGACATACATGAGACCATGTCCTGGGGAAAAGGATCTAGTTCAGGGCATTCAAACTTCTTCAAACCTTCCCCCAGCCAGGCCCCTGAGAATGAGGTGGTAAGCAGATTTCTAGACTCACTGGGTTTCCTTGGGAAAGTTACTCAGCCCCTCTGAGGCAAATGATGTGGGGAATCAGTGTACTTGCTAGCCTTCTGGAGCTGAGGAATAACAGTTACTGTAATGCCCAGCATCCATTCAGCACTTGCTCAGCACCTGTCGCCATGTTGCATACTTGGTGTTACGGTTTGATTATGAGGTGTCTTCCAAAAGCTCCTGTTAATGTACAAGTGTTAAGAGATGAAATGATTACATTATGGCAGCTGTAACCAAATTAGTGGATTAATCCATTTAATGAATAATTTGAATTTTTTTTGGTACTGGGGATTGAGCTCAGGGGTACTCGACCACTGAGCCACATCCCCAGCCCTGTTTTGTGTTTTATATAGAGACAGGGTCTCACTGAGTTGCTTAGCGCCTCGCCGTTGCTGAGGCTGGCTTTGAACTCGTGATTCTCCTGTCTCAGCCTCTCAAAGTGCTGGGATTACAGGCGTGCGCCACCGTGCCCAGCTAATTTGAATTTTTAATCATTTTATTTTATTGGTATTGGGGTTGAACTTGGGCATTTTACCACTGAGCTACATCCTGGATCATTTATTTATTTGTTTGTTTGTTTATTTATTTATCTATTTAGTTATTTATGGACAGGATTTCACTAAACTGATAAGGCTGGTCTCATCTCCCTGCCTCAGTCTCCCAAGTCACTGGGATTACAGGCATGTGCCACCACATCTGGCTTTGATGGATATTTTGGCTTTTTTCCTTCCCATTTTTTATTGTTGCATTATATAATGATGGGATTTGTTGTTACACATGCATAATCCATGCACATAATTTAACAATAATTTGGCCAATAACACTCTCCAGCACTTCTCCCTCCCAGCCCCCCATGGTCCCTTTTCTCTACTGATCTTCCTTTGATTTTCATGAGATCTGCCCCCATCTTCCTTTTCCTTTTTTCTAACTTCTATATATGAGAGGAAAAAATATGACCCTTAACCGTCTATTGTTATTTTGCTTAACATAATGGTCCCAAAATTCTGTCTATTTTTCTGCAAATGACAAAATTTCATTCTCCTTTATGGCTGAATAAAACTCCACTGTGTATATATACCACATTTTTTTTTTTATCCATTCACTCACTGATGGACACCTAGGCTGATTCTATGGTTTGGCTGTTGTGCATTGTGCTGCTATAAACATGGGTATGCATGTATCACTGCAGTAAGATGACTAATTCTTCAGGATAAATGCCAAAGAATGGTATAGCTAGATCATATGGTGGTTCCATGCCTAACCTTTTTCTTTAAAATGTGTTTTAGTTGTAGATGGACACAATATCTTTATTTATTTTTACGTGGTGCTGAGGATTGAACCCAGTGCCTCACACATTCGAGGCAAACACTCTACCACTGAGCTACAACTCTAGCCCTCCATGCCTAATCTTTTGAGGAACCTCCATACTGATTTCTATAGTGGTTGTACTAATTTACAATTCCCATCAACAGCATAAAAGTGTTACTTTTTCTCCACATTCTCTCCAGCACTTATTATTTGTATTCTCAATAACTGCCATTCTGACTGGTATAAGATGAAATCTCAGTGTTGTCTGAGTTGCATTTCCCTGATTGTTAATGATGTTGAATGTTTTTAAGACATTTGTTGACCATTAGTATTTCTTCTTTTGAGAAATGTCTGTTTAATTCATTTGCCCATTTATTAATTGGATTATTTGACTTTTTGGTGGAAAAATTTTTGAGTTCTTTATACATTTTAGATATTAATCTTCTATCAGAGGAGTAGCTAGCAAAGATTTTTCTCCCATTCTGTGGGCTCTCCCATTCCTAATTATTTCCTTTGCTGTGCAGAAGCTTTTTAATTTGATGCCATCTCATTTATTAATTCTTGGTATTATTTCATGAGCTTTAGGGTCCTATTGAGAAAGTTGTTGCCTGTGTCTATATGCTGGAGTGTTGACTGTGTTTTCTTCTAGGAGTTGCATAATTTCTGGTCTAATTCCTAGGTCTCTCATCCATTTTTAGTTGGTTTTTGTGCAGACTGAGAGATGAGGATCTAGTTTCATTCTTCTACATAAGAATAACCGGTTTTCCCAACACCATTTGTTAAAAGGGTTGTCTTTTCTCCAATGTATATTTTTGGCACCTTTGTCAAGGATTAGATGACTGTAAATGTGTGAGTTTGTGTCTTCTATTCTGTACCATTGGTCTATGTGTCTGTTTTTATGCTAGTACCATGCAGTTTTTCTTTTTCTTTTTTTTCTTTTGGAACTGGGAGTAGAACCCAGGGCTTCACATGTGTGAGGCACTGTGCCACTGAGCTACATCCCAGCACACCATGTAGGTGATTTTTGTTTTTGTTTTTTACTATAGCTCTGTAGTATAATTTGAAGTAAAGTATTATGATGTCTCCAGCATTACTTTTTTTTGGCTTAGAATTGCTTTGGCTATTTTGGATCTTTTATTCTTTCAAATGAATTTTAGGACTGTTATTTCTAGTTCTGTATAGAACGTCATTGGCATTTTGATAGAGATTGCATTGAAACTGTATATTGATTTTGGTAGTATGGCCAATTTAACATTAATTCTGCCTATTCATGAACATGGGAAGTCTTTCCATCTTTTTTTTTTTTTTTTTTTTTTGGTACCGGGGATTGAACTCAGGAGTACTCGACCACTGAGCCACATCCCCAGCCCTATTTTGTGTTTTATGTAGAGACAGGGTCTCACTGAGGTGCTTAGCGCCTCGCCATTGCTGAGGCTGGCTTTGAACTCTCGATTCTCCTGTCTCAGCCTCCCTAAGTGCTGGGATTACAGGCTTGAGCCACCACGCCCGGCTGTCTTTCCATCTTTTGAGGTCTTCTTTAATTTTTTTTTTCAATATTCGATAGTTTTCATAGTAGAAATCTTTTACCTCCTTAGTTAGATTTACTCCTAGGTTTTTTGTTTGTTTAGGCTATTGTGAATGGAATTGTTTTCCTGATTTCTTTCTTAGCCAATTCATTGTTGGTATGTGATGGGTAATTTGAATGGATAAACTGGGTGGTACCTGTACACAGGCCACAACTACAGCAGGTGGTATCATTGGGTGTGTACCTTGGGGATTATATGTTTTGCCTCTGGCTGCTCCTGCTCTCTCTCTGCTTCTTGTCTGCCTGGGCTGAACAGTTCTCCTTTGCTGTGCTCTTCTGCTATGATGTGCTGCCTCGCCTTGGGCCTAGAGCAATGGATTTGGCCAAAATGAACTGAACCTCTGAAACCATGAGCCAAAATAAACTTTTCCTCCTCTTAAGTTGCTCTTGTTGTGTATTAAAGTCAGCAATGAAAAAGTTGACTCACATACTTAGATTAACTAGGTTGGTCCTCAGCATATTTCTATAAATGAACTAACCTGCCCAAAAGTCTCACTGGCTGTGAGAGGTGAGCTGAGTATTCAAAGTCAGGCAGTCTGGCTCCAGAATCCAACCTGGTGAGTACTACGCTATGTGGCCTCTTTTTTTTTTTTTAATTGTCATTCTTTGGATTCTTCTTCTTTTTTAAAATTATAATTAGGTTTACATGACAGCAGAATGCATTTTGATTCATTGTACACAAATGGAACACAACTTTTCACTTGTCTGGTTGTACACAACATAGAGTCACACCCCATGTGAGTCATACATGAACCTAGGGCATTGTTGTCCATCGCATTCCACCATCTCTCCTGCCCCCATGTCCCATCCCCTGTCTTCCCTTCCCTTTGACCAAAGTTTCTCCAGTCTTCCCATGTCCCCTCCCACATTATGGATCAACATCTACTTCTCAGAGAGTATGTACCTCTTTTGAGAGGCCATCAGAGAAAAGAACCTTGTGGGCCCTTCAGCCTAACTCCAGATTGAGTGGTTTTTCTAAAACAAAATGGATCAAGTTTTGTGGGGCATGGTGGTGCAAGCCTATAATCCCAGTGGCTTGGGAAGCTAAGGCAGCCTCAACCTTACTGAGGCCCTAAGCAATTTACCAAGACCCTGTCTCTAAATAAAATATGAAAAATGGCTGGAAATGTGGCTCAGTGGTTAAGTGCCCATGCGTTCAATCCCTGGTACCAAAAAAAAAAGAAACCAAATGGAGGGGGAAGGATGTAGCTCAGTGGTAAAAGCGCTTGCTTAGCATATTTGAGGCCCTGAGTTCAATCCCCAGCGCCACCAAAAACAAACAAACACAAAAAAACAAATGGATCAAGTTTCTCCTGAATATAATGCTTCAAAGAAAATCCAAGCCGCTATGCCTGTAATCCCAGTACCTTGGGAGGCTGAGACAGGATAATGGTGAGTTCAAAGCCAGCCTCAGCAATGGTGAGGTGCTAAGCAACCTCACCTCAGTGAGACCTTGCCTCTACATAAAACACAAAATAGGGCTGGGGATGTGGCTCAGTGGTCGAGTGCCCTGAGTTCAATCCTCAGTACCAAAAAAAAAAAAAGTCCAAATAGCTGGTGAACAGGCTCTAGTATGGTCTTGCCTTTGCCTCCCTGCTCCCCAGGCCCACTCTTTCCTCCAGTCTCACGGAGCTATTTTCATTTCCCTTTGCATAATATAGTAACTACCTTCTGCTATGGCCCTGCTCAAGCTTTACAAACATCTAATCTTCACAACAAGGGAGATGGTGAGATCTCCATTCAACCAATAAGGAAGCCAAGGTTTTAGAAGATGAGGACATGCGGTGTCCCAGGTCACAGAGCTTTGCACCTATGAAGCTCAAGCTCTTTAATGAGTGCACTGGACCTATTTATCCCACAACTGTCTCTGCCTGGCCTGCCTTGCACATCACTACCTACCTGGAGAACTAGTCCTTCCTCGGGAGGTAGCTGAAAAGCTCCTCTTTGAGGGGAGGCTGTCATCACTCCTGCCTTCCCACCAGGCTGAACTGGTGACTCTTGCTGCTGTTCTCATGGTATCTTTTACTTTCCTATCCCTGCACATCTCATTCCCTACCCCTGGCTGTGAACTCTTGGATGTATGTAAGTGTCCTCTCCACACTGCCACCCCTAGCAGGGCTCTCGACAGATGATATCCTGGGCAGTGGGTGGAAAATTGCTGACTGGATAGATGGTGGAGACACGGATGATCTTTGTATAAGAGAATTTGCTCCTCAGGTGCAGAGAAGGGTGGCAGGTGTACCTGGGAAACCCAAAAGAGGATTGTATCAATCCTAGAGCTTCTTCCCTCATGTTCTCTGCTGTGGCTTTTGGTAGTCACCTCCTACAGCTAAGGGTTCATCCCAAGGACAGTTCTGTGCTATGACCCCAATTTGTGAAAGGTTTTAATGGACACTGGGATATTAAAGTGCCAGGGTTAATTATTCAGAAAGTGTTTCAACTGACTTTCTTTTCATCTTCTCCTGATGGGTAGCTTCAAAGCCCACAGTTGCCCTCTGGAAAGACATCCCACCTTTGTATGATCATGAGTTCCAAGCCATTTGTTCTTCACATTCCAGAAGGCACACACCATCCTGCAACAGCACCTCTTCCTCATCTTTGGGTTCACCCTAAGAGTGTAAAAGAGGAGTGGTCGGGGAAGGAGGCAGTTTTGACATTGGGTAGAATTGTCCAGAACCCTTTCCTGTATTAGAAGGGCGAAAACTTAGGCTTAATATAACTTGCCTGGAACATGAATCCGTGTGACAGGGACTTCACTGAGGAGGGAGGAAGAGACTGCTCTGGTGTTTCAGGTTATTCCCTTTTAGGTTATCATGAGAATCATTTTTACTTTCAGACAAGTTGGGGGATAAAAGAATGTGAAAACATGAAATCCTCATGATATCTTCTTGTCTCTGGGATCTGATAAAATTCTGTGGTTATTTTGGCAACTTTTTTCTATATGCCATATATGGTCCTGAAAACTTCTAGACACTTGCCTTCTAGGAGTGTAAAGTTATAAATAAATAGCCCTTCTCTGCCTTCCCCATTCTGTTGTACTTAGGAGTTTTATTTGTGCTCAATGTTATTTGTTTTATTGTTTTGTTCATTGCACAGAGAATAAATAATTACAGTCCACTTAATCATCTTCACAAAAGCTGGCCTTCACTGCCTGTTAAGAAACCATGTTTTTTATTTTTAATTAAAACCTAAGATATCATGTGGATTGCATGATATTTAACTTTATTTTATCCATGTTTCATCCTCCCCTGTCTGATGAGTTAGTGTCTTTTATATTGAAAACATTTTTATGGGACATCTAAAAATTAAGTGGACTCTAAATATACGAAATAAAACCAAGATGCATTTAAACTTGTTGTGTCTACAAAATCCTAGCTGAAGAAGGAAACCAAGACCTCAGTGAGAATTGCATGTAAGTTTAACAAACCCATGTCCTGAGTTGCAAGCGATGGGGCAGGTGTGTTCAGAGGCGGGTCCAGCCACTGTTGGCTTAATTGTTAGGAATAACATGCAGTGCTCAGGAAGAGTAAGATAGATGCATGTGGGCTGGGAGGATGGAAACGGCAGTCCCCTGGCCCAGTGTTTGTGTTTGAGTGTGTGGAGAGGAGGCAGGAATGGGAGCTGGCCAGGTCCGCAGATGGAAGTGAAGGCGGGCACTCCTGCCTGATCTTTTTTGTTTACTCTAAGGACAGACTAGGCAGGGCTTTGAAAAGCTATGTGAGAACAAAGACTTCCCCAGAACAGAGGGGGAAGCAATCCAAGTGTGGGGTAGTAGTATAAGTGCCAGCGGACCTGGGACCAGCCATGGGCAGAAATGCTGGGCTTTATGTGCAGACTAGTGGCCCGTGGGGGAGGGGCATAGGAATTTTCTGTCCCCAGGGAGCCTTTGTGGGGGAGGGGAGGAGATGCTGCAATTGGTTCCTTGCTCTCTTTTCTGTCCTACATTGGAAAAATTAGAGAATGAAGCTATCAGGAAGCAGTGTTCAGTAGAAAGTGGCAAAACAGTCTAATCAAGGGATGGTAGACTTTCTCCCCGGATAACTCCATGTTATATAGGCAGACCCCTTAGCTTCATGGGTTCAGAATGATCTTGCATAGAGGCAGAGGGTTTGCCCTAGTGGTCATGCAAATCAGTGAGGATGGTCTAAGACTACCAAGGGCTCATATTTTTCAAATGATGAGTGGTTGAAAATAATAATAGGTTGGGTGTGGAGGAGGTGGATGTCTCCTCCATTCTTTGCTCTTCTAGCTCCTGGGGGAATACGCAAGAGGGATGCTGAGCTCGTGATTAGGTTTATAACCCAGACACTACTGGTCCTGATGAATTAAAAGAACATTAAGGCTGTAGCCAGGGACACCACATTTTTCATTTAACCAAATTGATTGCAGCATTGACTTCCTAATAGTCTGGGAAGGCAGGCTGGCTTCCCCTGACCTTAGGTTCCCAGGCAAGCTTAGGAGAAGTTGGGGCACCAGATTGACACAGTCTTTCATTGGATGTGGGCAGCTGGGCCAATTGCCATAGAATTGAAGTGCTGTAGTCCAGTTAGCATGGGAGCTGCAGCCCCTGTCTGGCTGCAGTCCTGTAGCTACACACTGTCAGTATCAGGAGTAGGAAGGAGCAAGGGGAGAAGAGCTTGTCCCTCTGTCCAGGAAACGAGTCCTGAACATGCCTGGCTCAGAGAGGGGCTGGACATCCTCTTCTGCATGGGAACAGGAACATGATGACTATCACATCTTCCTAGATTAAAACTTGACTCTCCACATGTGGAGCACACCTATAATTGCAGCGACTTGGGAGGCTGAGGCAAGAGGCTCACAAGTTCCAGGTCAGCCTCTGCAATTTAGCCAGGTCTTGTCTCAAAAACAAAAAGGGCTGGGATGCAGCTCAGTGGTAAAATAAACAAATTAGTTAATTAAAAACAAAAACAAAAAAACACCTGACCCCAGAAGAGTTAAAGTCGGTACTTAAGTTGTGCTCCTTCCTCCCCAAGCCCCAGGGGTCCTGGGTGGGTTAGGGAGGGCTCCACCATGTGCTTGCAATCCTGTTTCTCCCCAGGGTCTTCGCCAACACCACCACCACTCGCTGTGTGCCGCTCCTTGGCCTAGTAGTTTCCCCGTCTACAAACTAACCTTAATACTCACCTTAAAAGGCATGCCTCACACATTTAGCAAACTAACACGTAGAGAAAATCCTGTCATTTAGGAGTTCCCCCCCTTCCTCCTCCCCACTTCCTGGACACCACCCTATTGTCACAGGCTCCAGGAACCTTTATCTTCTCCCAGAGATCCTCCTCTTCCTCACTAACCCTTTGGCTCAAAGGCCCCCACCATCCCAGTGACCACTGTAGGTACACTTACTAGGGCGGGGAGGGAAGAAAGGGATTCAGGGGCCCCAAATGGCTATGGGGGTTCCTGAGCCTCATAACTTAGCCTTGAGCCGCAGCGGGTTCTGCAGATTGGGGGGAAAGGGCTGGCTCAAGAGAGGCAACCCGTCTCAGGTGGGGAGATGGGGTCCCTCTCCTTGTCCAGCTTGTCCTGGCCAGGGAGCAGCCGCCGTGACCTTGAGCAGGAGGCGTGGGCGCGAGGCTCCGACGGGGCTGCGCAGACCCGACCGGGTCCCCGCAGGCAGGTCCTCCCCTCCGCCTCCTGCGGGCCTCCTCCCCTCCGCGGTCCCCGCCCTCCCGCGCCGCCCGCTCGGTCTCCTCCCCTCACTGCAGCGCTCTCCGCGCTCGCCCATCGATCAGGTCCCCTCCCTCCGCCGCCTCGGCGCAGACTGCTAAGCTCAGCAAGTCTTGCGGCAAAGGCACTTCGGAGGCGAGTTGGGGCCGGGGCGGAGCGCGGACTCCGCGCCCCGGGGGAACGGACGCTGCTGCTAGTGTCGCCAGCGCCGCATCTCTACAATCCGACGCGCCCTCGCCTCGGGGACCCCGGATCTCTCCTGCCTCCTCGGGGTCGCTCTCCAGTAAGTCCGTATCCCCGCCCGTGGGGGCATCGACCTCCCCCTCCGAAGTTTCTCCATCCCTGCTACAGATTAGAGGGGCCAGGGTGGCACTCGGGAAGTTTGAGGCCAAGGGGTCCCGGTCCCGCGCCTTCTCTGGAGGAGTTTGGAGCGTCCAGGGGAAGGTTCGTTTGGGGGCGCCCGGATAAGGGGCGAGGAGCCGGCTCTTCTGCGGGCTTGGAGCCCGGCGAGGGTAGATTTCCTCTCCCGCCCCCCCAAGAGGAGATGCGGAGCAGAGAGGGCCAACGACCCCTGCGCTCTCGCCCCTTTCCTGCCTTCCGGACGCCCCCTCCGTGCTCATTTTGCGCTCCCCCGCCCGTCTGAACGGTCTCTGACGAAGTAGGGACCCCCTGACACCGCCGTCGTGGGAGGAGAGGGGAGGGTCCGTAAGCTCTGGGTACCGGAGACTCTGGATAAGGGAGAGGTTTCAGAGCCAGATACAGGGACTGTCTGGAAGTGAGTGTCCAGAGAAGCAGGGACAGGGAGTGGGGGGGATGGAGGAGCCCCTTGCCTCCTTTCAAATCTCATGACTCAGCACGACCTAGGACGTCCCGTCCCTGCTCCAGCCTTAGGTGCAGACAGCCTCACTCTCCTTTCTGGACTCTTCCATCTACCTTTCCCACTCGCCCCTTCCCCCATGGTATAGGGTTATGTTAATAAAAGAGGAGCTGTATCCTTTCCGCCTCCACTAATCCAGGGCGTCCTCCCTTCATTTCCACATTCTACAGGTGCCTCCTGGTCGCCCCCAGCCCACCTGGGCTTAGGGTTTCTTGTTGGGGGTAGAGGAGTGGGAGACCTCCTCACAACCTCCTCGCAGCAGAAAAAGCCAATGCAAGGACAGAGAAGGCACTGGCCCAGAGGGACCACTGCAGTGTGGAGAGGGCAAAGGTTGGCTGGGTGCAGGAGGCCCAGATTGGAATGGGGTGGGCATGAAATGAGGAAATCCTTAGCATGAGGAAATCCTTAGCATCCTGGGTGGGGGCAGGAAGGTGGTCTGGAGTCTGCCCCAGAAAGCCTGGGGTAGATGCTCTAACCTCCACCCCTCCTGCCTCTGCCCAGAGGGGTCTCTCCACGTGTAATTAGATTGTCCTCAATCTAGTCCCTCCAGCTCTTGGCAACCTGGGTATTTCATCACAATGGGTGACAACAAGGAATAGGATGGCCCTTAATTAATCCTTCCAGCCATCTCCCCCTGTTCAAGTCCAAGTTCAGCTTTTGGGCTGCTGGAAACATGTCTGTGATTAGCAGAGGTGTTGAAAAAAATAGCCATGCCCTGTGCCCCTGGGACTGAGTGGTAGGGGCAGGTGGAGGGGGCAGGGAGGCTCTGATGCAGTGGGACGTGCCTGGTGTCCTGGCCAGCAAGCAGTGGCCTGGCAGGCACTGCAAGCTGCAGCTTGTGTCAGGGCCTCAGGGGGTGAGTCAGCTTCAGGGGTCCATGCCAGGCACACTGAGGCCTGGCCCTGGGAGTCCAGCCCCAGACCTTCTTTTTCTCGAGCCCCTGGGGAATAAAGAATGAGGACTGCACCCTGCTCCTGGGCTTCTTCCCTCAGTATGGCCTGCCTCTGCCCTGCTCAGCTCCCAAACATATCCCTGGGACTTCCTTATCCTCTAGGACTTCCCTCAGGGGTCTGGCTTTTACTGGGAATTTCTCGGGCTTTCTCCTCACCATCTCTCCTCTACACCTGGCCTGCAGAGGAGCTAGGAGCTTTGGGAAAGTGGCGGAGGGGGAGGCAGAAGTAGGTGTTCCAATTACAGCTTCACATAGACTGGTCCTGCATCCCCAGAAAAGCAGAGACCAGACCACTGTGTTGTGAGTCAGCTTTGTTCATGAGCTCTTTCCAGGCAACTTGGGGTCTTTTTTTTTTTTTTTTTTTTAGGAGGGGTAGGTTATGCAAGCACATTTCTTTTTCTTTCAGTTCTGGGGCCTGATGTCTCCAGACCAAGAACGGGGGGCAGAGAAAGGTGTTGGTGGATGTAGACTTTACCCATTTCCCCACAGAGCAGACTGACTGGCTTCACCTGTGTTTGAGGTTGGTCTCATCCCAGGGCAAAGCGTGGACCTTTCTGCAGACCCGGTGTAGCCAGAGAGACCTTTCCAGACCTGGGTCTGGGTTGCCGGACCTACACTGCAGATGGAGCTCATTCTAGCCCTTTCCTCTGCAGGCGTCTTCCAGGCAGATGCAGCAAGGCTGCCCCTAACACTGTGGAGAGGGCCGGGGTGGGCTTTGGAGATGGCTGGAGAAGTCTCTTCCCTGCCAGCCACCCCAGTCCTCTCCAGCCTAGACGTGCCTGACCTTGAATGGCCTCTGCTTGTCCTTTGTCCTGTCATCTCTGCTGGGTGGTGGAAGCAGGGGTATGGGAAGGACAGAGGGGGCATGGTGGTGGTGGCTGGGCTTAGTGTGCTGGAGGAACACCATGTCATTCCCCTCCATGCACTGAGGTGCCTCGTGGATGATGGAAGGCCGTGGCAGAGTAGAAATGCTGCTTTACTTCGCTTTGGGATTTGCTATGTGGACTTTCCTGATCTAGGCAGGTTCTACTAAAGCTGGATTTGCTTATCTTAAGCTAAACATCTTAGATGGTCCAGTTTGCTGAGTATATTCTTTAGGAACTGGAAGAACCAGCCAGAGGGAGCAACAGAGAGGGCTTTTACACAGATGGTGGTTAAAACAGGAAGCAGCAAAGTATAGAGGCCTGGAGCCAGCTGGGCCTGGGTTCAAATCCCTGGGCCCTGAATTACAATGGTGTGGCCTTATTCATTCATTCATGCAACAAGTATTTTTATTAGCAAATACCTACTATCTGCCAATGTTCTAGTCTCTGGATGCAGCAGACAAAACCATTCCTGCCAATCTAGATTTTGTATCCTTTGCCACTCTGCTCAATCAGTTTTCACATTCACTCAGCTATTGCTATTTGACAGTCTGCTGTGTTCAGAGCTATGCGAGGCAACAAAACAGACCTGGTTCCTGCCTGTGGCGCTGATGATCTAGTGAATACCAAACAATTAGACAAATAATTACACCAAGAATTCATCACAGACCTGATAAATATCACGACAGTATCCAGGATACTCCAAGAGTGTTTCATGGGGGTGGCCTGACCAGGTTTAGAGAGTTTTCTTTATAAGAAGAAGTAATACTACTTACCTTATAGGGTAATATTGTATAAATAACTATAATATCATCTTTCAAATAGTCCCTGGCTCACTGGACAGATGCAATTCTAAATTCTGTACATGAATCATCCCTACACAGGCAACAAGTTGATTATTCATCCTCCACCGGGTCAGAAGCCAGGCCAGGAAGCTGGGATTCAGTCCTGGATCAGAAAGCCGGTGATAAATGACAGTTTCATTGGAGAAATGTCAGTCATACTTTTTTTTTTTTTTTGATACTGGAGATTGAACTCAGAGCACTTTGTCTCAGAGCTATATCCTCAGCCCTTTTTATTTTTTCTTTTGAGACAGGGTCTTGCTAATTTCCTTATGGCTTCACCAAGTTGCTAAGGCTGGCCTTGAACTTGCGATCCTCCTGTCTCAGCCTCCCAAATTGCTGGTATTACAGGTGGGCGCCACCATGCCAGGCTTTATATGTCTTTTCTAAGAGGTAGTATAATAGCTATCACCAGATTGCCTGGGTTCCTCCTGGTTCTGCCACTTGCTCTGCCTTTGGGTACCTTAATCAACTTCTGACTCTCAGTATTCCCATCTGTAGACTGGAACTAACATTTCTGTCTACGACGTAGGTTACTGTGGGTGAGGATTAAATGAATTAGTTCCTATAAAGTGCATTGCTTGCGGTGAGAGCCATGTAAACTTTTCTGTCACGTTGCTCCTCACAGCCCTTTCTGTGCCCACAGACAGGGCTCTGTCCTGGGTTCTCCAGCTGAAGGGAACCATATTTCATCTCTGTTCATCTTAAAAACTCAAGGGAAGCTAGGCATGGTGGCTTAAGCCTGTAATCCCAGCACTTAGGGAGGCTGAGACAGGAGAATCGTGAGTTCAAAGCCAGCCTCAGAAACGGCGAGGCACTAAGCAACTCAGTGAGACTCTGTCTCTACATAAAACACAAAAAATAGGGCTGGGGATGTGGCTTAGTAGTCGAGTGCCCCTGAGTTCAATCCCCAGTACCAAAAACAACAACAACAAACAAACAGACAAACAAACAAACAAACAAAAACTCAAGGGAAGATGCTCCTAGAACTGCCTTGGTGGTCATTTCAATATTTCATCCTTTTAATTTTCAGGGGGTTCTTTATGACTAACGAGCCGTTTCTTGCCAAAGCTTAATTTCTGGGAAGGCTCT
>PVHX01026891.1:0-20109 GCA_004024805.1 Geosciurus inauris
TATATATACACAATGGAATATTACTCAGCAATAAAAGAGAATAAAATGGCATTTGCAGGTAAATGGATGGAGTTGGAGAATATCATGCTAAGTGAAGTAAGCCAAAAAACCAAATGCCGAATGTACTCGTTGATAAGTGGATGCTGATCCATAATGTGGGGAAGGACATGGGAACAATGGAAGAACTCTGTTCACAGGAGTGTAAGGGGGGAGGAGGTATGGGGACAGTAAAGGTGGTGGAATATGATGGTCATCATAGCCCTAACTTTATGTATGACTGCATGTATGTTGTGATTCTGTATCACTTACAACCAGAGAAATGAAATGTTATCCTCAAAAAAAAAAAAAAAGAATGTACTTTGTGACAGACAATTTTCTGGATTCTGGATCCTTGTGTTTTGTTGCTGACCTGGTGAATAATATAAATACACTGGAATTTCTACATATAGCTGGTAGTAATTCTGTTTTCATAAATAAAAGACCAGATGGATGTGAATTAAAAAAAAAGTATGTTTTTAAATCAGAAAAACATTGATATCCTGATAGTTTAAAATATGTGTCCTTTTGTCATTTGGATTGTTTTAAACAATAAATTGATAATTTAATAGTTTAGATTTTTGGTGATAATACTAAGAAATACTATGCATAATGAAAATGTTTGCTTGAAAATGGAAGTAAAGCTATTTCAAAGAAAAACTGTTATATATTTTGTGGTTGAATGAAAACATTCTCTGGCACAAATTATAATTTTCTTATTAGCAGAAGAAAATATTAACATGGTTTATTCCAATGTATAAGAAAGAACTTTTTTTACTGTGGAAAAAACACACAATGTGAAATCTACTCTCTTAACAAATTTATAAGTGCACATTTGTAAGACAAATTGATTCTTAAAGTAGAACATAGTGCATCTATTCAAAAATTTTGTTGCAAAATTTTATTAATTGATATAATTATTTTTCTGATCAAGATGCCTAATTGATTTATCGTTATGAAATATTTGATTTTCTTCTGGAATAAATTCTGGAAAAGCTTTCTTGAATGCTCCTAAAGCATTTACTGGTTCACTAGTTATTTAACTCTCCATTTATATAACTTTTTATTTCCAACCATAATAACAGTATTCTTTTTGGCACAGGGAGGGTACCAGGGTTTGAACTCAACCACTGAACCACATCCTCAGGTCTGTTTTGTATTTTATTTAGAGACTGGGTCTCACCAAGTTGCTTAGTGCCTCACTTTAACTGAGGCTGGCTTTGAACTCTCAATCCTTCTTTCTCAGCCTCCTGAGCCACTGGGATTACAGGCATGCACCACCACGCCCAGCAATAATAGTATTCTTATTGGATGTTTCTCTGGAATAATTTGTCAACTTGTCACAGATAACTTTAGTCATTTAAGAACTTTTTATTAAGTACAAAAGAAGATGGCCTTCACTGCAATGACTTAAGTCATATGAAACAAAATGGATTCATCTTGCTACAGGAGTCTGTGTTACTCAATTGAGTCTGTGTATACCAATTGCTGGTGGCCTCTCTCCTCCCCCCTTTTTTTTTTTAACAATAATAAGTTTCCAAAATAATTATGGTAAAATCCTAGTTCTCTGTGACATGTTTCCTCTCAAACTTATTCAAAGACTTTGATTATTGCACTTACCCAGATCGTTTTATGTTGCACTCAAGATTTTCTGAAACCCAGTGTACATTCCAAGCCTCACTACCTAGGGACAAAACATAAATGCCTGTTTATAGAAGCACACTGCAGATGGTGTGGAATAGGAGGGACGTGAGACCTGGCTTCAGATCCACACACAGTTCCAGAGAGAGGGAAGCAGAGCCTGCACTGAGGCATTGCTCTGGAGGTGGAGTAGCTAGGCAGCCTTAGAGGATGCCTGATCATCTCACTCACAATGCTGGAGCAAGTGGTGGAAGACTTGATTGGGCAGTACCACTTTGCAGAGAATCCAGTGGTCGATGCCAGAAAACTCAGGGAGTAGGGTGAGAACTGGTTTATGCTAGGAGCTTGAGAAAAACATTAGGTTTCAGTTTACACAAGAAAACTATGTGGAAGTATCCAATCAGGAATAACAGTCAGAAAATGTTCCCAAAGGAGCAAATCTTCAGAAAAGGGGCTTGAGTTTCATCTGAAGGCTAGGTCCAGAATCTGACTGAAGTCACAGTGTCAGGAAAAGTTATTGATTTGGGGTCTGGTTATGAGAGTGGTTTAATTTTAGTTCCCATCAAGTGGAAGTACTGGTATCATTGATGTACTTCTTGCCTTGTTTAGGTCTGGCTTGGGGTCTGGGATAGACTGAACACTCAGGAAGGAAATGTCAGGAAACTTAGATATGGACAGACAGGAACATCAGAGGAAGAAGAAATGAGTAAAAGCTGCTATTACCAACCTTACCTCTCACTCTGACAAAATGCTAGTTGTCTCCTGGGCTAGCATTCTTTGCACGTACATTCTTCTTTCTCCCATTCCTCCAGCCATGGTGTATGATATTTCTCCTAAGCAAATGTTTTTCCCTATGAGTAACAATGAATTTAATTTCAGAATTTTTCTTATTTTAAAAAATACAGCATGACAAGCACTCTGCTGCAGAGATGAGAAGATCTAGTACTTGTTCTCAAGATGTTGTCTGAATACCACGCTTTCAAATATTCTTGATAAACACTGCTTATTCTTTCTCCTCTAGTTTCTTTAACCACTATGATTGTAGATATTTTATGTCTTTTGGTAACTTTACTATTAAACTCAGAATGTATATCCCAACCACCAATATTGGAGTGCAACTTCCTCAAGCATAGATACTGTGCATTAAACCTTCTCTCCACCTAACATTGTAGCAGAGTAAGATCTTAGTAAGTACTTGTTGGCTCTTTTAAAATGTGGTTGTTATAAATTTTGCTTGTCACTGGGGCTTTTGCATTATTTCATGTCAATAGCTATGCAATTTTATCAGAGGTTTTGAAATCCATTATACAGTTTTAAATTTTAGAGAAAAAAGTTTTCAACTGTGAAAACAGAAGCTAAATGATAAACAATTTTACCTTCAAGATGATATTCATTTTTAACATTAGAAGTGAGGTAGAGACAGTCATAATTTTATGGTCTAATTGGCACAAGTTTGCTTCCAGGTTCTAACAGTCTATTTCAAACCAGTGGTCCTGCAAAGTTAAGAATTACCTAAAATCTTTAGATGTGTAATTAAATAGCTCAGTTTTAATGCAATGTTAAATTGATTTTTTTGGTCTTATTGCTTATAACATTATTGTCTCTAATTAAGCTCATACTTATGAGTTAGATTATATTAAAATTTTAAACAATTATTTTAATTTGATATTAAAGCAAGGTTGTGCAGTTGCTAATGAATCATAACAGAATTTAAGCAAGGAAGGAAGAAGACTCAGGTAAACACCTAAGTCAGTTATGGAAAAAATTATAATTGAGGAAATGTAATCCAAATAGAAGCTGGTTGTAAGGAATTCAATACATAATGCAAGAAGCAATTACTTTGGTCTTCTGAAAAATTATACCAATCCATTTTTTTCATTCAAATTTAGAATTTTTCACTTAATAATTAATCAACTCAACAGTTGAGGCTAAATATTTCTACTACTATTGAATTTGGGTAAGGTACTCTCTTTAATAATCATATATGACTAGATTCTCTTGTAGAATATGATCTTTTAATACATATAAAAATAAACTATCTTCATTGAAATGATGTCTTTTAAATCTCTTCCACTATAGTGTTGTATATCTGTGTATCTTTCTTGGCTTTTTGCAAACCCTATAGGGGCTCTGACATAGCATTCTTTGAAATTAATCCATTATATCCATCGTATCTGGTTTCGCAAGGGCTTATTAAGAATATCTCTTGCAGGGTGTGGTGATGCATACCCGTAATCCAAGCTACACAGAAGGGAAGCAGGAGGATCACAAGTTCGAGCAAGCTTTTTAACTTAGCAAGAATTCCTCTCAAAATAAAAAAGGGCTGGAGATGTGGCTCAGTGGTAAGTAAAATTCCCTTGGGTTCAATACCTAGTACTGAAAAAGAAAGAAACAAAAGATGGGAGGGAGAGAAGGAAGGAAGGAAGGAAGGAAATCTTTACATTTTTCTTTTCATATTTCACCTTATTTTTGAAACAAACAAACCTCATTTAGACTGTCTTCTGTAAAAACACTGCTTTTCTTTTCATACTACATGTTGAGCAGTAACTGTGAAATCACTATAATAATTATTTTCTTTTTAAACAAAATTGCTGTTTCAGATTCCTCTTTTGTATCTTACTCCCTTTCCTCTGCCTGGCCAATGAATGAGAAGGGAATATACCTTTATCCAGTTGGGAGAGTACTTTGTATTTATTGAGTACCTACCATATTCTAGATCATCTAGGTCTTACTCTCTGATAGAAGAGTCCATCCAAGTACCAGAGACACTGGAAGAATAGAGAGATCTATGATATGTCCCAGTGACTTTAAGTCGCTTCACTGACACCCTTCTCTATGGTCAGTGGCACCACAGCACTCCTTGGAAGGAGTTAGGGATGAAGAAGCAGGATAGGATGAAACTCATAATATAGCAATAATATGGCAGAAAATATTTTTTGAGTACTTGTAACAAGTCAAGTAGTGTTCTAAGCACTTTTCATGATATTAATTCATTCTGTCTTTAGAAAAATCATTTAGTAATTTATTACACCTGTGCTCTTTCGCAGGAAAACATAAACTATCTTGTTGAGTGAGGTTCTCTTATTTTACTGGTGAAGAGTATTTGTTTTGGCCTTCTTTCTAAAAACCTCCAACAAAATGACAATGGATCCAGAATGGAATCTTGAGCTGAGAGAGAGAGAGACCATAGAAAGTGGCAACAAGGATGTTTTTTTCTCTTCTTCTCCTCCTCCTCCTCCTTCTTTTTTTCGTGGTGCTAGGGATTGAACCCAGAGCCTTGTGCATATGAGGCAAGCACTCTACCAACTGATCTATATCCCCAGCCTATGGATATTTTTTTTCTAGTGAGTACTTTTCCAGATCCCAAAGGGAAGTGCCACTTCAGTGAGAATCTTGGGTATGGTGTCTCTTGTTCCTTAACTGAGATTGGCTCAGATCCTTAATTTCTCCTTTAACTATCAAAAAAACTTCCAATGATTTTTCTGAAACTGTCTGCCTCTATTACTTACTCTGTTTGCTGTGCATTTTTTCAACAAAACTATCCAAGAACAATTCTTACTATGATACTGTCCTTTGGAAGAACTTTGTGCACTGCTTACACAATGAAAACTGAACTCCTTAGAGTGACACTCAGGGTTCCCATCCTCCAGCTCCAGTCTACTGATTTCATAGTTTCATTCATTCTCTACTCCCTCAACCCTGACGATGTGTCAGTCCCAGTGAAATCACATGTTTGCTACTGGAAGTAGGCAAAGAATCCAGACTTTGGAACCAGACACTTAAGGTTTAAATTCTAACTCTGTGTATTATTAGCTGTGTAATTTTGTTCAAGTTACTTAACTATGTTTCGGTTTTTTCTTGTTTGTAATGGGAATAATTATAGTGCCTATCTCACAGGATTATAGTGAGAACTAAATGAATGACTTGCTATATGTAAAGCACTTTGGATAGTTGTTGGTTGAAGAAGACTGCTATGTAAATGTTATTTTGCACATCTGTTCACTCATATTGTCTTCTGGACCCAGGAAGCCTCCTATTTCCACTTCTTAGAACATGTAGGACACAGTGCTGTTCAGACCCTATCCCCACTGTCTTTCTAGACTCACCCACTTGATCCTGGTGGTTTGTTATTCCACTCCTTCCCTCTCTATAACTGTGTTAGATTTTTACTTCTGTTGCCATCACCTTCTGCTTGTGTGTAATGTCCTCTTCATCCTGGGGGTAGACCCTCTTGCTCCTTGTGGGTAACAGACCTACACTCTGTGTTTAATATTTGCATTTTCAGAAACCTGTGTTCAAATTAATTGAGGTATGACCAATCACAGATTACCTAATGCCTGAAAGCTTTACTTCACTCATATTTGAAATGAATAAACGATCGTGACTGCATAGGATCATATCATTATTGTTCAATATTGTAATAGTAGCTCTAGCCCCCTTGGTATTTTAGACAAGTTCTATAAATGTTTCCCATAAAATTACTTTTCTTCACTATCTATACTTTAGGTCATGTAGTAATTTCAAAACACAAAAATTTATATTAAATATATTTCACATTTTAATATTAGTAATTTATATTAAATTTTAATATTAATGATATATTAAATTTATATTGAAATGCATGATTTAATAATTTGAGGGACCATTTTCCTTTTTAAATTAACTGTCTTTAAATCCATGCTTTTTTTTAGTTAATCATAAAACATTTACTATATCATCACATGCATTATATTATGTAGGACTAAGCTGAACCTAAATGACTAAGTTAACACCCCCCCCAAAACAGTAACTTTTTGGAGTTAATTTACTTAAAGTCTACTCATAAAATGTTTCTCTTTATGCCACTTTCTGTAAAGGCTGTTTTTACAAAATCAGTTAAGATTTCTTCTCAGTGCAAATGTCTATGACACAGCTCAAATATTCTCTGTGCTTGTGCTTTTATCAAGCATCCTTCAGCTGAGGCAAGAGAGCATTATTGCTCTCATCTTTCAGATAGAGACTAAAGGATGGAGAAGTTTAAGACAGATCAAAGAAACAAATATGCACTGACTTCCTGCCTCTGCACTTGTTAATATCTGCCTGTTAGATGGAAGCTTTTGTTTGGTGTTAGATTGTATTTTTTATTCAAATATTCTTCTCCTTGCCCAATTCACTGGATAATATAAATAAAACCAAGATTTTTCACATGTATTTTTCTATTTCTTTTGTTTTCCCACTTTAAAAACGTTGATAGCATTTGAAAACATTGCTTTAGGAATAATAAAATAGAAGAACAAAATAAAAATTATGCTTGTGATTGCATAATCTATAATAAAATTGATTTGCAAAACTAAAAACTATAGGATTGTTTAATGGTTGAAGTAAGTGATATTTTTAAGGCTACAGATAGGAATTGCCTAGTTTTCCTCCATTCCTGTTGTATAGCTTTGTGATTTTTAAGGTCTTGATCAGAGGGGATTTATAATTAGTGGAAAGAAGAGTGTTTTGAGATACTTTTTACCAATATAACTATTATTGTTTGGACATGACGTTCCCCCCGAACTCCTATTAATGTAGGAATATTCATGGGTGAAATGGTGAGATTGAGAGCAGTCCATCCTCATTTGAATGGACTGACTGGGTGGTAACTGTAGGCAGGTGGGGCGTGATTGTAGGAGGTGGGTCACTGGAGACATGCCCTCAAAGGGGTTATCTTCCCTGCAGACTCTCCAGCCTCCTGTTTCCTTGCTGCCATTTTCCCTCTGCCATGCCCTTTCCCTGTGATGTTCTGTCTCATCTTGGGCCCAGAGCAATGGACTTGGCTGTCTATGGACTGAGAACTTTGAAACAATGAGCCAAAATAAACTTTCCTTCTGCTAAGTGATTTTTGTCAGGAATTTTGGTCACAGTGATGATGCAAAACTGACTAATAACCTACAGTTATTAAATATATCATATACCAAGACAATAAAATTCTTGAGAAAGTAATGATCCCAGAGTTGAGTCTAGTTCTTGGTTCTTCTCATTGAGCATTACTTTTCTATAAGGATCCAAACATTCCACATCTTTATGCATGTGAAAATTTAGAAAAGGTCTTAAATTGTTTAACTTTGAAAAACCTTTTTAAATATAGGAAAACAAGCAACAACAGAAAACAAACAAAAAATCTACCATGAACAATCTTGTACTTACTCTCTATAATTGACCATTGTTAACAAATTATTTTATTTGCTTCAATTCCTATCTTAAACATCACAGAAAAATTTATAGAGACAACAAAAATTTTATGTAGACTAATTGAAAATGCACCAGGGTTGACAAATACATGTAATATATGGTAATATAAAGCACATTTATATATATTTTACTCCAAATGACACGTACTGGGAATGGATTAGACATTAATTCCCAGTTCACCTCAGGTGAAATAATTGAAAACCTCTGTCAAATATTGTCAGGAATTTGTTTTTGTCCTTTTCCATGTTTCATTCCTTTGATGTTTAATATGTATGGTTTTTCTTTCTTTTCTTTTTAAATTGTCAGTCTTTACATCCATGCTTTTTTTGAGTCTACCTTAAAACAATTACTATAATTATCACTTATATATTATATCATCTAGGACTGAGTTGGCTGCACCTCTATGAATAAGGGAGCACCCTAAAGTAACAGTGGCTTAAATACAATAGAAGTTTTTTTCATTCTCACATAAAAGATACAGAGAAATTTAGCCTTGTCCACTGGCCCCTCATGTTTGTTAGAAACAGGCGACCTGCCAAGCTCTGCTCCCTCAGCTCTGCCTTTGCTTTAGGCTTCATACTTGTGCTTTGTCCTCTGATGGTCTGAGATGGAGTTTGGGGTTCTAGCCCTCACATCCAAGCAATTCCTCCCAAGCAGCAGGAAATTAAAAAAGAGAGCATTGTCAAGGTTTCATAATTAAGGGAGTTGAACTAGGGTTTTATAATTAAAGGAGAAGGGAATAATGGATATTGGGTGGGAACCAATAGACTGTATATCCCTCTACATAATCTGCAAAATGCAGGCTGTTAATCAATTATTACAAAGGGAAAGCTTATTGCTTTATTTGTCATGCTGTGGATTTGTGCAATGTCTGAGTGTTGTCTCACTCAGCTGCCTTTGTGTTTTGCCTCTGCAATGAAGGGATTTTTAATAGACTTGCTTTTTGTTGAGGAAAGTAACAACTTGATTAAATTGGCATTAGAAAAAAAATCTCTCATTATGCAGAAATGTGAACGCTGTAATACTTCCTACTAAAAACTATTAAATATCTTTCTTTACAGGCATGTAACTGTAAATAATTTCACATTTGATAATTTTAAACACTATATAATAGTGATATTCAGAGAACTAACAGGATAGCCATGTTATAACATTTATTTGACACTCATATATCACTTACTATGTGCCAGGTACTGTTTTTAAGTTCTTTGCAAATATCAACTCAATTTCTTTTTACACTCTTTCTTTCACAAGTCTACAGTGGCACTTCCCATGAGAAACATAACTTGTGATGACATCATCACTACGATGGCTAATTGAATGTGTGTGTGTTATTCTTGCATTTAAAATTTTTCTCAGTATTAATTTGTTACATAGTTTTCAACAGACATGTACATAAATAATAGCTTTTGAAGTTCTCAATAATTTTTAAAAGTAAAAAAGAATTCTGAGATAAAAATAAATCACTGTTACAGCTGGGGATGTAGCTCAGAGGCAGAGTGCTTGCCTAGCACATGTGATGTTCTAAGTATTGAGCTCAATCCTTAGGAAGAGAGAGAGAGAGAGAGAGAGAGAGAGAGAGAGAGAGAGAGAGAAAGAGAGAGAGAGAGAGGGAGGGAGGGGAAGAGAAATAATTGCTGTTAGGACACTTGAATATATTTCAAAATTGATAAACAGTTACTCTATTGCAGGCTTTGGCTGGGTTCTGATGGTCAGTTGGCTGATGGGTATAGTAGAACTGCTCAGCTAAGCAGGAAGAGGGGTCTCTACCTTACCTGTCCTTATGGTTATGAGAACAGAGGTGTGAGAATGGGGATGATAAAGTAAGCCAGAAGAAATGCTCCAGGGCTTTCCAAACTCTAGCCTGAATCATGTCTGCCAGTGTTCCACTGGCCAAAGCGAGTGAATGTGAACATGACCAAGGTCAGAGTTAAGGACTGGGGAGGAATGTCCCACCCACAGTGAGAAAGAATTAGGACCAATGGTGTGAGCAGTGTTCCACTGTGTAGATATGCATGAAAATGTAATTTATAATCATATTTGAGATGTATTTGTAAAGAAAAGAATGACCCTGTCCTAGAAGGAAGGACATAGGATGTGGTATTATTTTCTTGATTTTTGTATCCCACAAACTCATGAATTAATTTAATCACTCATAAAACAAGAAATGGGCATGTCCTATATAATACATATATGACGTTTTATTTTTAAAATTCTTTTCTTTTTAAAATGATATTCTCTTAAAGTTAAATTTTTAAAAAGTAATATGTTATTCATTTTCATTATGGTGGGATCTGAGAAAGAGTTCTTAATGTGGTATTATTTTTTAAAATAATTTATATAGTAACATTACTCAGTATTGAGATATATTTATTATAATGCTAATCACCTGATTTGATCAATACACATTTTATAATCATGCTGCTCTAAATCTCTGTTTTAATTTAGGTGATGAGATGCATTTAAAGATTTCACAATACAATGTTAGTGAGTGAAATAGTTTACCCTTTCAGCCGGGCGCGGTGGCTCATGCTTGTAATCCCAGCACTTAGGGAGGCTGAGACAGGAGAATCGCGAGTTCAAAGCCAGCCTCATCAATAGTGAGGCACTAAGCAACTCAGTGAGACCCTGTCTCTACATAAAACACAAAATAGGTCTGGGGATGTGGCTCAGTGGTTGAGTACCCCTGAGTTCAATCCCCAGTACCAAAAAAATAAAAATAAAAAAGAAATAGTTTACCCTTTCAAGTGTGGACTTCCATTTTGCTAATAGGCTGCTGGAAAGGTGAATGAATTAATACTTTGTGATGAAATATTAAACTGCTTGGAACCCATGTACTTGTTTTGTGTTTTTAATAATAGTTACTACCATTTACGGAATGCTTTCTATGTGCCAAGTACCATGCCACATGATTTCATTTAATTTTTACATCTATCATTTATGTGTTACTTGTATTTCACAGCTACAGACACTGAGGCTGAGCTTAATGTAGTTTAAGGTCATGGTACTAATAAGAGGCAGAATTGAGGGCTTCAGACATGGCAAAACTAGTTTAAAGTTCTTCCTTTAAGGAGCACTTTTCCTGTAACCCTCCAGAGCACGCCAGCACTCCAGGATAGCTGACTGTCAGACTCTGAGAAAGAGATATTGCCCTTCATCATTCACATCAGAGTATTTCTTTTTGTCTTTATGTCTGATTCTTCACTTTTCTACTATGCTTACATGCTTCACCTTTTTACTCTTACTGTGGTGGCTACTCTTGCCCTTATAGTCATATTCTTCTTTTCTCTTTGTGTTTTCCCCTGCTTTTCTGCCCACTTTTGTCTCCCCCTTTCCTTCTGTTTCTCTTTTTATCTTTTCTACTTATCTCTACTCTAGATAATTTTTATTTGTATTTTCATTATCCTATCCCAAACAATCTCTTCTTGTTAATTTCCAGAACTACATTTCAAAATCCTATCGAGGTTTTGATGCTTTGGGAAAAGTCATTATTTGAAAGAATCTACTTTAAATAGAGTTAAGAATCCCTTTGTAATGTGAGGAATCACCACTTAGCTTTTAGGTTTGAAAACATCAAGAGTTCCTCTAGTCATCTTCCTGATGAGAATTTTAAAAAATGACCTTAACAAGCTTTTATGTTAATATTTATAAATATTTCTATTGATACCCCACACTCTACATTCCTCAAGCCAAACTCATTATCTACCCCCTTCCCTTTTAAAAACTCATTATCTACATCCTTCCTTTTTCCTGTAAGGATGGCGTCATAGCTTCCCATTTGCCTAAATGAGGAGCATTAGTTATTGTTACTTTCTTCCTGTCCCTCATTTAAGGGCTCTCTCTGCCTTAATTTTCTTCCCCTTTCTTTTTGCATTTCATCACTATTCCCTATTCTTGGATCATCATTGTTTACGCTTTCTTTAACTAGCATTATAATCTCCTTACTGCTGTCTCTATCCTAAATCCTTGCTTCTTCAAAATACCCTCCACAATTACATTTTTAAAATGCCTTGTTCAAATGTTTTGCTCTATTGCAAAAATTCTTCCAGTGGCTCACAATTGCCTTTAGAACAATTTAAGTCCAAACTTAGGAGGGGACAAGCAAGGCCCTTTTTAACCATGTCTCAGGTTATCTTTGCAGCATCAACTTCTTTTCTTATCCCTGGTACATTATGTTCTGGCTCCCATTTATCTTTTCTGCACATCCAATAGCACATTTATCTCTCCCACTCTGTATATGTCATCAAGCTACCTGTAATACCACAGAATCTCCATAAGTGCAAAGAGGGGTGGAGAACTAATGAAGTCAGAAGTGCCAACTTCTAGGCAGGACTCTAAGTGGAACAGTGCTCAGCAATACCCTCATTACATGATGTTTGTGAATACAACTTAAAACACCCATGAGCAGGCCAGGCCTAAGATTACTAACTTTAATATCCCACTTGTTCAAGCCTGAAAAATTTGCCCGCCTTTGCCAACTCTTTCTATGAGCTAAACTCTGTTGTTCTTGTCTTCACCATAGATTGAAGGCCTGCTTTACACCAGAGGTAAGTTTGCCTCTCTCCACTCCCTTTTTCCCTTGCTTACCACTGGGTTCTACCCTCCACAGCAGACCACTTGGATATCTATACTCCCAGGATGAAGTCCAAGATCTTTAGGCTTGTAAAGTATATTTGGTTTAACAGGATACTTAAATCAGTTTCTTGTGACTTGAGTTTTTTTTTTTGTTAAAAGTTATCCTTCACTTTTAATACTAACTCTTATGGCTTTTCCTTTTACTACCTCTGCTGAAAACTAAAGTTCTTTCTATGGCAAAGTAATTGTAAGGATAGAATGGAGCACTGAAACATCTCCGTGCTTCCCTCCATAGCAGCTTTTTTGTCTAGATAATTATAGTAGAACTTGATGAATGATACAGTGAAATTCTATATGATTCTATCACAACAATAGTGCTTCAAATACTTGTCAAACCTGGACATGTTCTTATTCTTTTTCCCTGACTTCTCCATTTATATACATTTTGATAATTTGAATGGAAATTTGTTTAGGGAGGCTCACAATCCCTGAATGTCAGCTGTTTCCCTTATTCTTATACACAATGTTCAATTCAAAATGTCATTACTATTTTCTTTTTTAAAAAAAATGTTTTAATGTTATTGTATTTTTATACCTTTTATTTTATTTGTTTTTATATTTATGTGGTACTGAGGATCGAACCCAGTGCCTAATGCATGCTAGGCAAGCGTTCTTACCACTGAGCTATAGCCCCAGCCCCCCATTGCTATTTTCTTTATGCTTTCAAACTAAACCAATGATCTCATCATAAATTTATTTTTTATATTTTGAAAAGTGAGGTTATGGTATTTGCAGTCATAGGGAGGAATGAAAAACTCCTTCATAGTGAATATTTTAGGTAAGTCTTGCCTTCAATTTTCAAAGGTTGTTCACCATCAAGGTGGTTTTCCATTTCTTGTTCTGTACCTCTACAGCCATTTTCACATCATCCTTCATTGACACTTTATATTTTATTATAATTTAATAAGTACTCTTTTAGATTTGGGGATTTAAGGTAAGATATAATTTAACATCATTTGTTCTATGGTCTATCACATTATCAGACAAAGCTAATGATGCACAGAGTTTGTGGCCCATTCATCTTTACATCCATAGAGATGAACACATAGCTGCTGACACAGGTGGAGTTTAAGAATTGTAGATGGGGATCAGTTCCAAGATGGTGGCCTAGACAGACGCGGTGTTCCTAGTCTCTCCAGGACTGGGGTTTAAAGTAGTGGAAACACTGTTCTTCAGTGAATTTTTAGAGGACACCCAACAGCTGCCTCCATGCAGGAGCTCCACTCAAGTGCCCGCAGTGTCGCTCGAACCCAGCATTTGCACAGGACCCTATCCACGCACTCTGGTGCAAAACTCGCTCCTGCACAGGATCCCTGGCTCCAGGGCCCAACACCCCGCAGGACCTCTGGTCACCCACTCATGCAGGGCCTCTAGCCATTGCTCCCACGTGGGACCCCCAGCTCCCCTGCAGGTCCCTTGGCTGCTGCTCTTGTGTAGATCTTCATCTACCATGGTGGAACCTCCCTGTTCGCCTATACCTGGGGACATGGAACAGGATCTGGAGACAAACTTTTACTTCTGCATAGCATACCACAGAGCTGCATCTCCAAACATATAACCCAACACCACCGCCCAGCCTAGCCCTTCGCCCTATCTCTGAAGTAGATGGCTTCTTTGTGAGACTCCTGCTTCACCATCTTTGACCTGAGTGGGCAGATAGCAGTAAGCACCAGACAATTCCACGTACTGGAAGAGAAGAGAAGCAATCCTGTTTATTTACATTGAGACTTTTTATTTTTTCCCTCTTTTTCTTTTTTTCTTATTTTTCCTCTTTTCTTCCTTTCTTTTTCTTCTTTTCTCTCTCTCACTCTTTTCCCACCCTCACATCCCCAACATTTGTGAAAACAAGTATTTTTTATGCATTAAGCTACTGTGGACTGGGATATCTGATTAGTATATGACAGTTGTATACATAGTCTTGTCACTTCCACCTTTATGTGTTTTATTTTTCTTTAATTTTTATGTCTCCTTGTTAGTTGTACTCTATTTTCTGCCTACTTACTGGTCTTCCCCAATTCTCTTTCTCTCTTTTCTACTAATAGTCAACTTCTTTTGGATTCCTCTTTCATGCTTTCTAGGATCTAATAACTATATCCTTACTTCCTACCTCCCTAACATTTAATTCTGAACCCCACCCCCAGTTTTCTTTAGCCCACCAGCAGAAACTATAGACCCTTGTGCAAACCTATTCTTTATATAGTAGATGCTAATTGAACTAAATATTTCTGTATATTGTGACAAAGCATAAATGTATTTAGGAGCTATTAGGAGCTACTTGGTTTAAAACTATATGTTGTTTGTATTGAGATCTGTCAATATTGGTCTCTCCCTTAAAGGAGAGGTATTGGAACCCTGTAGGGAATCTATAGGCCTATAGGATAAAAACTCTAACACCACAGATCTGCAGTGCTAGAAGGGAAGACACACAAACAACATGAAAAAACAAGGGAGGAAAGTGTCCCAAACAAACAAAGACACTACACTATTAGAATCCATGGTCAGCACAGCAGAAGAAATGTCAGAGAAGGAGATCAAGATGTACATAATTAAAATGTTCTGTGAATTAAAGAATGATATAAGAGAGCAAACCCAGCAGCAAAGATCATTTTGACAAAGCGTTACATAAGCAAATATAGGAAGCAAAAGTCTACTTCAATAAGGAGATAGAGATTCTGAAAAAGAACCAAACAGAAATCCTTGAAAGGAAAAAAGCAATAAATCAAATTAAAAACTCAATAGAAAGCATCACCAACAGATTAGATCATGTGGAAGACAAAACCTCAGACAATGAAGACAAAATATTTAATCTTGAAAATAGAGTTGACCACACAGTAAAGACAGTAAGAAACCATGAACAGAATATTCAAGAATTATGAGATAATGTGAAAGACCAAATTTAAGAATTATTGAGATAGAGGAAGGCATAGAATTTCAAACCTAAGGAATGAGAAATCTATTCAATGAGATAATATCAGAAAATTTTCCCAACATGAAGAATGAATTAAATAATCAAATACAAGAGGCTTACAGGACACTAAGTGTACAAAATCACAACAGATCTACAGCAAGCCACATCATAATGAAAATGCCTAGTATTCAGAATAAGGAGAGAATCTTAAAATCCACAAGAAAAAGGAATCAGATTATATATAGGGGGAAACCAATTAGGATCTCTGCACACTTCTCAACCCAGACCCTTAAAGCTAGAAGAGCTTGGAACAACATATACTAGGCTCTGAAAGGCAATGGATGCCAACTAAGAATCTTATATCCAGCAAAATTAAGTTTTAGATTTGATGATGAAATAAAAACCTTCCAAGATAAACAAAAATTAAAAGAATTTACAGCAAGAAAGCCTGCACTACAGAACATTCTTGGCAAAATATTCCATGAGGAGGAAATGAAAAACAACAATGAAAACATGAAAAGGGAAGAACTACAGTAAAGGAAAGACCAATCAAAGGAGAAACCCAGTCAAGTTAAAAACTAAGAATGAACTAAAATGTCTGGGAATACAAACCATATCTCAATAATAACACTGAATGTCAATGGCCTAACCTCAGCAATTAAAAGACATAGAATGGCAGATTGGATTTTTAAAAAAGACCCAATAATATGCTGCCTCCAAGAGACTCATCTCATAGAAAGAGACACTCACTGATTGAAGGTGGGAGGTTGGGAAAAAAATGTATCACTCACATGGACGGTGTAAACAAGCAGGAGTTTCCATCTTTATATCAGATAAAGTGGACTTCAAACCAAAGTTAGTGAAAAGGGATAAAGAAGGTCATTTCATACTGCTTAAGGTAAACATACATCAACAAGACATAACAATCTTAAATATCTATTCCCCAAATAATGGGGCAGCCATGCATGTCAAACAAACCCTTTTCAACTTCAAGAATCAAATAGACCACAACACAATAGTAGTGGGTGACTTTAACACACCTCTCTCACCATTGAACAGACCTTCCAAACAAAAACTAAACAAAGAATCTACAAAACTCAACAGAACAATCAATAATCTAGACTTAACAGACATATGTAGAATATTCCATCCTTCAACAAGCAAATACACTTTTTTTCTCAGCAGCACATGGATCCTTCTCCAAAATAGATCATATGCTATGCCACAAAACTAGTCTTAGCAAATTCAAAAAAAAAAATAGAGGTACTACACTGCATTCTATCTGACCATAATGGAATGAAATTAGAAATTAATGACAGTTGTTTTTTTTTTTTTTTAAAAAGCACTCTAACACCCGGAGACTCAATAATATGCTATTAGATGATGCATGGATAACAGAAGACATCAGGGAGGAGATAAAAAAATTCTTAGAGGTAAATGAGAACCCCGATACAACACATCAGAATCTCTGGGACACTATGAAGGCACTGCTAAGAGGAAAGTTCATTGCATTATGCTCATTATTCAAAGAAGAAAAAGTCAACAAATCAATGACTTGACACTATATCTCAGAGCCCTAGAAAAAGTGGAAAAAACCAACACTAAAAGAACTAGAAGACAGGAAATAATTAGAATCAGGGCTGAAATCGATGAAATTGAAACAAAGGAAACAATTCAAAAAAATTGACAAAACCAAAAGCTGGTTCTTTGAAAAAATAAATAAAATTGACAAACCCCTAAGCACCCTAACGAAAAGAAGGAGACAGAAAACCCAAATTACTAACATTTGTGATGAAAAAGGAAATGTCATGACAGATTTGGCTGAAATACAGAGGATAATTAGAAACTATTTTGAAAATTTATATTCCAGTAAAATAGAAAACCCTGAAGACACTGACAAATTTCTAGAGACATATGACCTACCCAAACTGAACCAGGACATTCATGACTTAAACAGATCAAATACAAGCAAGGAAATAGAAGATGCCATCAAGAGCCCTCCAACCAAGAAAAGCCCTGGACCAGATGGATTCTCAGCCAAGTTCTACAAGACCTACAGAGAAGAACAAACTCCAATACTCCTCAAATTATTCCATGAAATAGAAAAGGAGGGAACCCTTGCAAACTCATTCTACAAGACTAGTATCACCCTGATACCAAAACCATACAGACACATCAAAAAAGGAAAATTTCAGACCAATATCCCTGATGAATATAGATGCAAAAATTCTCAATAAAATTTTGGCAGATCACATACAAAAGAATATTAAAAAATAGTGCATCATGATCAAGTGGGGTTCATTCCAGGGATGCAAGCTTGGTCCAACATACAGAAATCAATTAATGTAATCCATCACATCAATAGACCTAAAGATAAGAATCACATGATTTTATGAATTGATGCAGATAAAGCGTTTGACAAAATACAGCACCCTTTTATGTTTCAAACACTAGAAAAACTAGAGAAATTATGTTATAGCAGCTATCTGGGCATCCCTTAGCCCAATCAAGTTGACACATAAAGTTAACTATCATAGAAGAGTCAACATCCCTGTCAGCATCTATCAGATTATACAAACTCAAAGTTCAGATTTTTAACCCAAGGATTACATTACATCTCCATATATTTTATGAATGAGAAATCCTCGGATTCTAAAATTTCCTAAGCTGCATATGTGTATTCTTCAGCTGTGTTTTCATGGATAAAGAAAGCAATGATCATTTCTGAAAGACTCAAAGGTATATTTTATTAGTTCTCCAATAGTTTACCATACAGCTGACCATAGCTAACTTATCATTTTTGTATTCAATCTATTTTTTAAATATTTAGATTACTCTGAATTTCTAGGTATTATGAATCAATGTTCAAAATAATAAACATCTTATTACATGATTTTTTTTTTGGTACCAGGGATTGAACTGAAGCAGACCAGGTACCCCCATCCCCCAAAAGAACTTTGCCATAATTAAGCTTCCCCTCTTGTCAGAAAGATTTTTACAAAGTGTATCAGCAGGATGTCTGCAGAGAACACTGTGGTTTGAAGTTTTCTTTTTCTTGTAAATGCCAGGTTTGCATACAAAATGTGTGATACAGTTAGAGTCCAAAATCAAACTTGTAGTGTAAAATGATATTATCTCTGTTTTGTTGGTAAAAATTTGTAAAACCTCTGTCTAGCCTAAGTGTATGGGACAAAGAGTAACTGTTATGTACCCACCCACCCACTGACATGTAACCACCCCACTGAATATAACGTTTAAAGAATTTTCAGACTCAGAGTCCAGAGATTTTGAGTCATTAGCACCTCTAGATCACTATAGCTAAAAAAAAAAAACCTGCTTCCTGAAAATTCCTCAGTGTCCAGCCTCATCTATCCTACATCAGAACCAAGGGGTGCTTAACCACTGAGCCACATCCCAGCCCTTTTAATTTTTTATTTTGAGATGGGATCTCACTAAATGGCTGAGGTTGGCTTTGAATTCATGACCCCCCTGCTTTAGCCTCCAGAGTGGCTGGGATTACAGGTGTGTGTCACCGTACCAGGCCTGATTACATGCTTAGAAGTGGAATTACTTATAGAACACAAACTCTTTTAACAGCTATGCATTAGATATGTCCAAAATTGCTGTCTAGAGTGGGTGTTGGTAGCTGGTGAGAACACAGGCTTTTATGGTTTCTTCCCAATAAACATTGAGCTTTACTACTTTAAGTGGTTTGCTATTTTGGGGGGTGGGGGTAACCAGGGAATGAACTCAGGGGCACTTGGCCACTGAGCCACATCCCCAGCCCTATTTTGTATTTTTTATTTAGAGACAGGGTCTTACTGAGTTGCTTAGCACCTCGCCGTTGCTGAGACTGGCTTTGAACTCGTGATCCTCCTGTCTCAGTCTCCCGAGCTGCTGGGATTACAGACAGGCGTGCACCACTGTGCCCAACCCCAAGCAGTTAGCTATTTTGATAGGCAAAAAAATGACACTTTGGGTTAATTTATTCCTTTAAAAGCAGAACATTTATTATCATATTTAATGCCCATTATATTTCTTTTCCTTTAGGTAGTCTATTCATATTTTTGGCATATTTCCATAAAAGTGTTAACTTTTCAAATATTGATCTATAATAGTTCTTTATGTATATTACATGTAATTTCTTTGTTGTATCTAGCATATCTTCCCATTCTCTTTCTTCAAGTCTCTGGGTTCTTACAGTGGGAACTATTTCTACTGTATGAAATTAATCTCACCTCTAGTTTTCTTCTTTTTCTGTTCCTTAGGTTTTGTTTCCATTAATTTTGTTTCCTGCCTTTCCATAGTGTATGCCTTTTACATATTTATTTCATCTGTTTGTAACATAGAACATTCTTTTGTTAGTTTATGCAAACATGAAGTCAGCTTTCATTAATAGCATATCACACAATACAATGGTTTTTTATTTTTTTTATATTTTTTATTTTTTTTTCTTTTTCTTTTTTTTTATTTATTTTATTTATTTATTTTTCTCAAAAGTTGCATTTTAATACATGTTATCAAACATAACAGAAAAAAAACAAATTTTCAGAAGCTGTACACACTATTCACTGAAAATATTTGTTGAGGCAAATAGAAAAAAAATTATTACAATCATAATTTTTCTAACTTTGCACAAAATTATAAGCAGATTACATTCTTCATATTAAACA
>PVHX01026892.1:6888-20209 GCA_004024805.1 Geosciurus inauris
AGCAAAAATATATATTAGTCATATTCAGAACCTTTGTATAGCACTCAAATAAGGGTGACTCCATAGTGTTCAAAAAGGGATGAATTTGCTCCATAACAACCAGTTCTTGTAGAAACTAACCCAGTCTCTCACGCAAAAGAAATAAAAGCATTGATCCATTCACCATAGCTCTGCTCTCATGACCCAAACACCTCTTACAGTGCTCATATTGCATCACCACCATATTGAGGGATTAAGGTTCTAATGCATGAACTCTTGAGACATATACTCAAACCATATCTGTTTGCTTATTATTATGACCTTAAGCCAGAATTAATGAGTCTTCTCTTTTCCTCTGAAGTGATCTAGAACTTTTATTTTTTATCCCTATGGGTCCTTTGACTGTGACTGTATTTAGCACACTATAAAGGACACTCATATCTGCCTATATTTTTCTACCCTTTTATCATTTTTAGGAAGCAAGTAGTCCTTAGGGTATACTGATTGATAATTCTCAGCGAATAGATAAAATGCATTGCTTTTTAAGATTTAAATCCACATGATATTTATGGAGCTACTATTATGTGAGGGTTTTAAAAAAGTTCCAGATATGGCTAATGCATATATCTGCTTTCAATAAAGTTACAATCTGCAGAGTACAGGGAAATGTTAAACTGTTAAAAACAAAGCCAAGATAAAAGTAACAATTGCTCTATTAGAAGTTTAAGCAAAGTTCTAGTGGGGTGCAGAGGAAAGAGATGGAGATTACAGAAGATTTCACAAATGAGCCATTGTTTGATCTTGAACTCATAAGTTACTAGACTTTAATAGAAGTATGTATAGAGAAAAGAAGTATGCCTTTTGGTGGAGGGTGTTTGGGAAATCCTGAAAAGTTGATCAAGGCTAATCAAAATATACTTTGAAACCATCAAATAGTTTAATATATGAACACAGAAGTCCCTCCTGAAATAAATGTCTATGTCAGAAATAGTTTCAAAAATGAAATTTTCAAGGGCTGGGGTTGTAGCTCACCGGTGAAGTGCTCGCCTAGCACATGTGAGACACTGGGTTCGATCCTCAGCACATAAAATTAAAAATAAATAAAATAAAGATATTGTATCCATCTATGACTAAAAATTTTTTTATAAAAGAAATTTTCAAAGCTGTATTTCTTCATGCTTTTATAATGGCCACAAAAAAATCATGTCCAGAGTTTTACAAAAACATCTAATATAAATTTTTCTTTTATTAATCTCAATTCCTCTCATATGAAAAGTAATCATCAGCTTCTTTTTGTAAGTGCCTCCAGGTCCTGTATACCCATGCTTGTTGATTAGTGTTGCATAGGAAGATCTACAAGTATCCCATCATGGGGCACTTCTGGGTTGGATCCATTTGAGAGGCAGTGTATTCTTGGAGTTTGCTTGGAAATATGTTTTTACAAAAGACAAAAGTCTTACTATGGCATTAACCTGTACTTTTCTATTAGTGGATAGGAAGCCTCAAATAAAGATTATGTTATATTCAAATGAAGCCAAATTGTATGCTGCCTCAGTAGTAAACAGATGGATTTTACTTTGGGCAGAATAAGCCTAAGCATTAGCCTTCTGTTCCATTATTTATCTAGAGCTACATAATGAAGTTCATTCATACTTTAAAACATGCATTACCATTCATGAAACAGATCTGCCATTTTGGAGAGAATAAAGGAGTGATTTCACAACTTTTCCATTTAGAGTAATGGGAGACTGAGAAAGTTTACATATTTGTTTATCAAACATGACATCAAACTTTAACATACACAGTAGTGTTTATTTTCAATATGTTTGTTAAAGTTATTTAAAATGACTTATTCAGAGACTAGAGTGTTTTCCATTCATTTCTGAAAAACATAAATCACAACATGAAAAGTGCTGTTAGTTTCCCAAACTAATTTAGAAAGGGAAAAATAAATTGATTGTTTAACATAATAGAGTCAAAGCAATAAGTTATGTAATTAATTTTTCACTGTTCACTACTTGAAAAAGGGTATGTACATTCAATGTAATCGTCATTCTGAATAAATGTGCAATTATTAAGCCACCAGAAAAAGGGATTTTGGTCTCTGAGATCACAATCTTGTTAATCCTGGTATACCCACACATGACCAGAATGTAATAGGTATTTTTAATGATGAATTAAGTCACTTATATAAGAATATAAGACAATGACTACATGATGCTGTTAGATTTTTTTCCATGATTTAATTTTTTTTTATATTTAATGGATCTAATCCTTGGTTTAATCAACATTGTAAATAAACTATCACAATATCATATGAATATTATAAAAATTTTCATATCACACATACCTAAGCAACCCATTTTCAAATTTGAATGTTAGATGTATCTTGATATTCAAGTATGGAATATGTTGAAAAAGAAAAACAAAGATATTGAATATGATATCAAATTTAGCTTTAGGCACTTAATAAATTATAAACATTCAAAGGAAACTGAAGAAATATGTGATGTTATTTTCTTATTGTTGCATAACAAATTGCCATGAACTTAACAGCTTAAAACAATATTATTTCAAATTTCTGTAGGTGAGTAAGCTTAGCTAGGGTATGCTCTTGTTAGCTGGGTTTTATGATTTATGTCTCAGGAGGCTGAAATAAAGGTTTTTGGAAAGACTGATTTCTTATTTAACAGCCCTGAGAAGTAATCTGGTTTCCAGCACATTAAGGTTATTGGCAAAAAATGTTTCACAAGTCTATAACTTTGATATCTCCCTTACCTTACTGTTTTTCCGCTAGCAGCTGGTCTTGGAGACTTCCCAGATTCTTTAGCACATGACTTCCATCTTCAAATCAGCAACAATGACTATAATCCATCCTATGCTTCATGTCTCTCTTTCTCTTCTATGACTACCTGAAGAAAATTCTAATTTCAAAAGGCTCTTATGATAATCTTATTTTAAGGTCAACTGATTTGGAACCTTAATTACATTCACCAAATCCTTTTGCTGAAGTACCTAGATTAGTATTTGATTGAATACTTGAGACAAAGTAAATAACTAGAATGAGGGGCCAGAAACTTGGGGGGGGGGGCTATCAAGAATTTTGCCAGCCACATATGGGTTCCACAAAATCAAGAACAAATGAAGAAAAGAGGGGAGTGGTAATTTTAAAAATGTGGGCTCTATGTAAGAGAGAACAGAAGGGAAGTTAGCATCTTAGATAGATACAGGTCCATTCTAGAACAGAAGCACCAGGGATGGCTGAAAGAAGTTATTGTGAGAAAAAAATGGATATATTATATTATATCTTTGAATCTTTGATGAATGTGCATTGAAAGACCCTTACAGATATGGCATATTGAGTATTATTTAAATTAAACTACAGTAAATCAATAAAAAGATGGAATATTAACACTAGGATATAATAACAAGTTACACAAAAAAGCAAATATATTTATAGTTCTTTATGTGTCTTAATTGAAAAAAAATACATAATCCTGATAAATATAACCAATGAATATTAATTTCACCAAATTGAAATTGAATTATATTAATGTTTTGGTTTGGATGTGAGATATCCCCCAAAAGCTCATGTGTGAGACAGTGTAAGAAGGTTCAGAGGAGAAATGATTGGGTTGTTAGAGCCTTAACCCAATCAGTGAATTAATCCTCTGATGGGATTAACTGAGTAGTAACTGAAGGCAGGAAGGGCGTAGCTGGAGGAGGTGGCTATGGGGTATATATTTTGTATCTGTATCTGGAAAGTGGAGTCTCTCTCTCTCTCTCTGAGCATCTTGTGAGCTGCTTCCCTCTACCAAACTCTTCTGCAATGATGTTCTGCTTCACTTTGAACTCCAAGGAATGAAGCCTGCTGTCTATGGATTGAGACCTCTGAAACCATGAGTCCTCAAATAAACTTTTCCTCCTCTAAAATTGTTCTTGTCAGGACTTTTAGTCAGAGCAGCTAAAAGCTTGACTAAAACAATTGATAAGATTGCAAGAGATCTCTCTCACACACACACAAATTTGAGGTGATCAATATATATTACCTTGATCTGATTATTAATCATTGTATGGATGTATTGAAATATTATACTGTTTTTCATTAAACTGTCAGTATATGTATAATTGTGTCATTTAGAATTTTTATAACTATAATTAATATAGGTTTTAAAGTGGAAGTAAGTTGAATTAGAACAAGAGAACTAAATTCTTATATACCATAAAAGGAAGTCAATATATAATAAATGCAAGTGAAAAATACAAATATGGTGATCACAAGAGTTCTTTAGAAATGTGGTAGTAAATGCAACAAGTGATAGAAGAATAAAATGATTGTTTTGGAAGAATGCATAGGACTGTTCTTTTCATGCATAGGCCCTTTAATACCTTCTGAATTATTGTGTTATGCTCATAATTTATATTTGACAAATATTAAACTAATTTAAAATACATATTTTATAAATCTGTACATTGGTCAGTGAGGAGTTATGAGACTATATTCCAAATTTCGGGAAACTAACCAGTCTCAATTTTTACTTTCAAATGTTAGTAAATTATAGTCAACAACCTTATTGCAAGAGATCCTTTCCAAGGCCCCTTCCTTGTGAATGCATGAGACTGTGAATAGAATGAATTCTACATACACCAAGTTTTTCTTATACATAGAAACCTATGACAAAGTTTAATTTAAAATGAGGCATAATAACAGACTACCAACAATAACTAATAACGAAATACAACCATTAAAACAAAATATTGTCATAAAAGTTATGCGAATGTGTTTTCTCAAAATATTGTAATTCATTCACTTTTCTTGAAGAAGTAAATGCAAGAGGTATATTGTACAACTTGGTGAGGATGGTTAATAACAATATGTACTTGAAAACTACTGACTATAGATTTTAAACATTCTCACCATAAATAAATGTTGTGAAGCTATGAGGCAACACACTGTTAATTATCTTGAGTTAGCCATTCCATAATGTATGCATACTTCATAAAAAGATAAGAAATTACACAATGCCAATATGATGAGATGAAATGAAGTGAATGCTTTTACCTAAGCATGGTGACATGGGCTACTATTCACCTTCGGATGATATTTCAAAAGCAGGATCATCTGCTTTGTGTGATCCTGGATCATTGAGCCATGTTGAAGATTGTTAGGTAATATATACATCGTGCACATTCTGGAAAGAGGGATTATTATTATCTTAGTTTGGAGGGAATTGGAAGGTTGAGATTTTATTATGCTACTCACATGGTGTATAATTCTAAAATTATGCATTTTTATTTCTGGAATTTTCTATATGATATTTTCAGACTATGCTTGACAGGATAACTGAAACCATAGGAAGTGTGAAGGGGGAAAAGGGGGCTACTCCATTCAAATGTATGTGCTCAGCTAAGAGGATAGCATCACTTGCTTTTGTTAAATTGATACATTAGTAATTGGCTAATATCTAACTTCACTGATTCATCTGAAAGCAGCATTAATTAATAAATGCTTATATAACCACCATTCCTGTTGAAGCTTGCAAATTCTCAATATTTTGCTAGTCTCAGCATCATGATAATTGCTTCTCAAGCTCAGAATCACCATTTTGCTAATATGTACTAATGATGATACTACTGAAAGTCAATTAGCAAGTCTTTATATTGAGAGAACAGTCAACACAGACACCCTCCACTATATATGCTAATAATTATTAGTTGCCAAGCAACTTCTACTCCTAACACACATTTTCTAAAAGTTGCCTTGCTCAGCAAGAAGGGAGTATTTTAGTACTTCACTTTAACCTCAATTGCCTCCCTTCGAAGCCAATTGCAAAAATTCTTGCATGACCACATGAGGTTCTTTAAAACAGGTCAGTAAGTGCAAGTGATAGGAAGAACATAAGAGAAAAAATTTGTGTTGTAACATTACCATGAGCAAGATGTTCTGAAGCTGAGGAGGAGCTTTGTGCCATTGTTAGTATTGAGATTGTTACTTGTACATGATATTAGGAAACACTTTCTACAAAAGTATAAAAGCATGCACGTGCGTGCGCACACACACACACACAGATACTCACAAAGTAAATGATGGCACACACCTGTAATCCCAGTGGCTTGGGAGGCTGAGGCAGGAGGATTGCAAGTTCAAAGCCAGCCTCAGAAACAGCAAGGCACTAAGCAATTCTGTGAGATCCTGTCTTTAAATAAAATACAAAAGAGTGCTGGGGATGTGCTCAGTGGTCGAGTGTCCCTGAGTTCAATCCTTGGTACCAAAAAATAAAATTATTATATGGAGAATGCAGCAGTCAATAAGATATATTCTCATATTACCAGAATCATTGGTAGTGTGTTGTATTAAAGTTTTATTCTCAGTACATTTTTGTCTTGACATATTTTGAATTTAGGGCATTTTTATTTTGAACCGTATGCTAAAATATTAAATAAATTGGAGAGTAAATATAAACAAAGATATTAAAGTTCTAATTAGCTCTATTAATTAGAGACACAAAAGTACTATATACATACAACATAGCTGCTTATTATCAATGAGTAATACGACTACATCAAAATTCAGCATTCAGATGTCTCTTGCATTCCTGAGAATGATTTTAGTGTTTTGAGGAGTCAGTATGACTGTGTTTTCTAACCAACTGAATAAATTTTTAATTTGCTTTTGGAGGAACAATGGAAAGGAAGATACACAACATAAATTCATTCTACAAAAGAATTGGCTGGAACACATCCCTTCTACTTAGGAAAGGATAGCTAACAACAACAAAAATTACCATATTCTGTGCCTATTTTCATCTTTAACTTTCATCTCTAATACTTGCCTTAGCTATGTCCTGCAAAAAAATGCACAAGCTATTGATTTTACATTTTACATTTTGTTTGAGAGTATCCTATCTCCTTAAAAATTTAAGTGGACCAAACTTATTGTCAGCAAATATGCCAGTGGGCAGGTATAGCATCTTTCATAGTTTTTTTTGAAATGTCATGAAGAATTACAACATGTTGTGTTCAAAGCTTATGCAAAACAGAGCAAGTATATGGTGTGGAGTCTGTGAGTGCCAAGAATGCACACAAATTTAATGAGCATAAGAAAAGTCTGTAATAGATGCATTGTTAGAATCACATCCCATGCTAAAAGTCATTTTTCATATACTCAGTCAAAAAAACAATCCCTCTTTTGACCAAAGGGGATTATTTCTTAGTGTAATTCAATGCACACACATTTTAGGTAACTATATTAACAACTATAAAGTCATTTAAATTTTTAAAATCTTCATTCTAAAGCTATATGATTTTGCTGCTAATCATAAAACATTGTTTTCATGTTATCAAGTACTACTATCATGTCTATGTTAGAAACACATATTATTATCCAAAGCCCTAGTGAAAGGAACATGACAAGACAGAATTTTATTCTCTTTTTTGTTAGATTAAGACATAGAAAATAAAACATACTGGTTTTGCCGTATAAAGTGTTCCCAAAACAGTGTTGTGATTCAAATTCAAATAATCTTGACTCTTATTTATTCTCAAGGATTAAGATTAGTTCACTTTTTGATGAGAGTAAAGGGACATAGTTTTTTGCAGATAGATTTTCTATTTTCTAGCTTGGGAAATATGTCAAATTATGGCAAAAGTCATCATTTTTATATGTCAAAATTTTGTCCCCTAATGAGAAATTTACAGTGAATTCTGGCTAGAAAATCAACAGGTGAAGTGCATTTTAATGAATACTATTAATGATAATATATTTTATATTCATATCCATATTAAAAGTCTAATAAAGTTCTCATACCAAATGACAGAGTGCCCTTAAAATGTCAAGTGGCACTATTGCTTAGATTCATGTTGAGTCTACCATTTAATTTTGATTTTTACTAAAGCTCTTTATAGGCCCTTTCTTCATTTCCTTGGGATCAAAACCAATAAGTGGTCAAGTTATAGCCAATATTTCACATAATATGTTACCAATGGACCTTCCATTGTTGTTTTTTTTTTTTTGTAATATTACTTTTCTTCATTGCTGTGTGTGCCAAACGTCATTGTCAGTGAAAGCAGATCAATAGGTTTTTCCTGTTGTAGATCCCATCAGATTTAGTATATATTCTAGGCTGTCCCTCTTAATTTCAATTATATAAACAAAAATTGACAAAACACATATGTTACTCTGATAAATCTTTTTTTCACATTGATCTGTAAATAATGAAAGTTCACTAAAATATATGTCAACAGCAGTAGAATTACTGGCATTATTGATTAAAGTTCAGTTCTCTACATTTAGGTAGTCTTGAAGGTATTTGTAAAGACAACTGCTTCTTACATTTTTAGCATACTTTTAAGCAAAAATTGAATTTTCCGTGCCCAAATCCGTTTTTATATTTTTCAACACTTTTCTCTTATATTTGATGTTTTTAATTTAATTTTTTCTATGATATTTTCCTTTCCACAACTAAATCTTCTTCACTAATAAAATGTTGCTTTAATTCTAATTCCAAGGAAGAAATAAATTGTGTATGTCAGATCCATTTGAACCTTAGTGAAATGAACATACCATGTGAAAGAAATTACTTACTTCATTGTTTTTAATAATACCATCATTAAATCTTTGCAGCCCAGCTTTGGAAACCTTGCCAACGTGTATAGATAAGTAGATCTGAGGTGAGGCTGGAAATCTATTTTTTTAAACTTTTTTTTGTAGTTGTAGATGGACAGCATGCTTTATTTTATTTGTTTATTTTAATGTGGTGCTAAGTATCAAACCCAGTGCCTCATGTATGCTAGGCAGGTGCTCTGCCACTGAGCTACAGCCCCAGGCCTGGAAATCTATTTTTAAGAAGCACATTCAAGTTATCTTGCAGGTAGTTCACAATATCAAATTTTTCTGTAAAATAGCTATGACTCTAGAGTTTTTGTACCAGCCATAGAGTATAATAAAAATTCAACCATGTCTCAAATTACACATTTAAAAATTCTCTGTTATTCTTGTCATTTCAATCATTGATTTGAATATTCCAAACATTGCTTCATTTTGAATGCATGGTTTGACCAGATGGTTTCAAGAAGTACTCTCTCCTCTGAAAATAAAATTTTGGAGAATTTGATTTCTCCTGAAAAAATGCTTTCTTTAAATCTCCAAAGGCAAAAATCCAAAATAATGTAATAGGCATTTGCTAAATTGCTCAGTGCTGAGTGTGATATGTTTAGAGTTAAAACAATTTTGTGCATAGGCTTTATAAATATATTCTCTTATACATAATACACATAGTAAATAGTTGTTGTTACTCATTGCTTTATGCAAAAATAGAGGTCATACTGTATTACATTTTTCATTTAATTATTCTTATATCATAATTAAAGCCTATTTTCAGCTTTAGAGGCCATAGAGCAAATTTATCTAATCCACATATCTGTTGTGTTTGTACTAGATGAATTATTAATAAGGACTTTCAAAGAGGTTAAATTACTGGTATTAAAAGAAAAAGTGTTTTCTAAAGAAAGGCATTGATTTGGTGGCTGATTGTAATGACACTACAATGTGAAATCCATGTAGTACGATTAGAGTGAACTTTTCCCCTACTGTTAGCGAAAGAAATGACAACAACAATTTTAGAGGAGGAAAAGTTTATTTTGGGTTTATGGTTTCAGAGTTCTCAATCTGTCATTGGCTGACTCCATTGGTTGGGATCTGAGATGGGGCAGAACATTGTGGTGAAAAGGTATGAAGGAGGAAAGCATCCTAGAACATGGCAATAAGGAAGTAGAGAGAGCTCTGCTCAACAAGGACAAAATATAAACCCCAAGGCATACCCCCAATGACCCACCTCCTTCAGCCACATGCTGTCTACAATTACCACTCAGTTAATCCCTATCAGGGGATTAAGGAACTTATTAGGTTAAGGCTCTTATCACCCAATCATTGCACATCTAAGCTTTCTTGCATTGTCTCACACATGAGCTTTTGGGGGACATCTCATAGCTAAACCATAATAAATATGTAAAAATCACTGCATTATAATGAAGGATTATGGTGTCTCTGAAAAAATAGTAATGAATTCCACTAATTGTCTTATCTTTATGAAAATGAAGAGGAAGTATCAATATTTTCCTATTTCTAGTTCAATAAAATTCTAATTCCAACAAGGAATCACACTAAATAAAATGAGAGAGAACATATAGAAACCACAAAATGTTTCCTCTTACCTATTACTAAAATTCAAACTGGTTCCAATCATAATTCCTAAAACAGGCCAACCAGTTGGAGGCATTCTCAACTGAATAAATAATTTCAATATTCTAAAGAAAAGCTTAAACAAAGCATCCACATTGGCCCTCTGCTTGAGAAACTGACATTTTATTTTTTTCAATGTTCAAAAGTAAAAATATAGTTTCTTGGCTTACTAAGAATGTACAGAATATATTTGCTCATAATTTACTCATTTTAATACCTAATTTGTATTTAAGATTGATTGCCTGAGGCAAGCAATATAGCTGAATTTCTTTATGTATACCTTCTGGAGTCAATCTTAAGACATATTTCAGCTAGATTACTTCCTAGCTATAGTATTCTTGAGGAAAGCTCTTCACTCATGGAGGGGTCAATGAGCAGATAGAGGGGTGGAAAAGGACCTCAGGGAAGATGCAGTCTTCCAGGTCCCACCCCTAGTGACCCGCTTCCTCTGGCCATGCCCCATCTGTCTACAGTTACCACCCAGTCAGTCCATTCCAACTAGGATGAACTGATGAGGTTACAGCTCTCACAATCCAATCACTTTAACTCTGAACATTATTGCATTAACACAGGAGCTTTTTGGGGGAAACTTAATCTCAAAATCATAACAGAAGGCCTTAATGTAAAGATAGTATTTGCATTAAAAGGAGAATTTTGTAAGGAATCTACTCTTGAGGATATCTGAAAGAAGAGATTTTGAGGCAGAGAGAACAGCAATTAAAAAGGTCCTGAGTCAGAAGCATGCTCAGAACATTAAAAAATTAATTAGAAAGGGGTAGTTGTGCTCAATAAAAGGACGAAAGTCATTAGAACTTAATTTGTTGAAGTAAAAAGCTGTGAAGGGTTTTGTTGTGATGTTTTTTGTGTATTGTGCTGTGCTCTTAATTCAATTTAAGAGAATTGGGAAAATATTTAAAATTTTCAATGGAGGAGAGTGAGCATTTTCTGGTATTTTAACAAAACTGTTTCAACTGTAGTGTTGAAAATAATCTGTGAATAGTGACAATGGAAGAAGCCAAGATAGTATGTAAGAGATTTATTGAAATTATTTAGGTCTGAGGTGATGATTCTTTAGGAAAAGGTGAGAGAAGTGGATATGGGGAGAAAATGAATGAATGTAGAGAATTCTATTACTTGACCCAATACCAAGGTTTTGGCCCTGAGTTTTATTTTAATTTTATTAACTTGTCTCATCAATTTCTACTAAGTCTTTGACAAACATGCTGAGCAAGTACTTTTTTTACTTGGTTTTACAGTACTTGAAAAAATTTACATTTCCTATTACATACATTTACAATCATGTCATTGTCTACAATTAAAACAATTTAGTTGACTCATGCATGAATTTTAGCTTCTTAAAATACTTTTCTAAAACCAAATGCCATTTTCTTAATAATTATTTTTCCCTTATAAGATGCCTCAAAGTAATCTGTATCAATATAATTTCATAAAGTATACTGTTTTCAATCCATTTGATCAAATCTCAGAACAATCTTCTCAGCAGTATTCATCTCGAATCAGACCAGGAATAAGTTTGATTTTTTTGTTTATAATGTGTTTCACATTTGTTATATGGTTCTCAACTTAAAGGAATTTTCTGATATTTCATTGTATTGATAAATTTCCATTTTTAGGAATACAAAAAGAAGGAAAGATGGTGGGATTAATTAAAAAATAATAAAATATACATTGGGATGATGAAATGGTGAGGTGGAAAATGATATCTCTTTGTTTTCAAAATTTACTATAGTTCGTTTTTCTGGCAATTATGCAAAATATTTCATGGCAAACTAGTTAGTTTTTGAGGGTATGAATTGTTTCTTTCCTATTTTATCTTTTTACCCTAGCACAGTAAAGCTGATTCCTCTATTTGTTTAAATGTATTTAAAGAGAGAGGGAGGGGAAGGGAAACTAGACAACCTTCAAATCAGTTATTCCTGGTATTTTTTTGGTGGGGCTTCATATACTAAGATTAGACAAAATCTATAAATCATTACTGTATAAAAATGAACATACAGAAATTTGACTGACTTCATTAAGCTCTTAAGAATCATGCATTTATTAATTTACTATTGTGTGATATATTTATGAAAAAAAGTGTCATAGATGTGAAATATATATTTCAATCCATAGCGAATTGTTTCAATAAGCATAATTGAAAACTTACAGGTTAAGAGAATTAAAATAAGGTTCAGGCTGGGGCAGAGGTAATATCAAGAAAGACTTGAGATTTTTTTAAAAATGAGAAGTTAGTTGGCAAAACATAATGGGTGAAGTGAGGAAGGCAGAGAGCATGTTAGGTAGAGATAAAAGCATTCCTAAAATACTTGAAACAGGGAGCCATGAGGCATATTATAACACCTCAAACGTGACTCCAAGGTGGCCACTCTCTTGCTTTCTCTCACTGTAGGTTATTTTGGCATTTTCTAGGCTGCATTTAGGGGACTCATAAGGAAATGATTGTTTTTGTATCTTCTCTCACTCATCAAATTATGACTGAGACTTATCCATGTCTCTATGTGTGTTCATGTTTATTAAAACTTTTTATTGCCAAACATATTCCTTTTTATTACTGCCAGAATCTCTTTATACCTTTTATAACACCTCCTGTTACTTTCTATTTGGGTTTCTTCCAGCTGTGAGACAACATGAATAAAGTTAGTGTTATCAAACACATAGGGGTTTTTGGATGGACATTTTTGTATTTCTTTTGGATAAATATCTAGGAATTGGATTGCTGTGTCACAAGGCAAGTACACAATTAACTTTAAAAGAAAATTTTCAGCCAAGCACGGTGGTGCACACCTGTAATCCCAGCACTTTAGGAGGCTGAGACAGGAGAATCATGAGTTCAAAGCCAGCCTCAGCAACAGTGAGGCACTAAGCAACTCAGTGACACCCTGTCTCTACATAAAACACAAAATAGGGCTGGGGATGTGGCTCAGTGGTCGAGTGCCCTGAGTTCAATCCCTGGTACCAAAGGAAAAAAAAAAAACACCTAACACAACGTAAATGCTATGTTAATAGTGTTCTAATGTATTGTTTTAGGAATGATGGGAAGAAAAGAGATGCAGTTCTTTCTTCTGAATATGTTCAACCTGT
>PVHX01026893.1:0-20109 GCA_004024805.1 Geosciurus inauris
CAAAAACGGCATGGTACTGGCACCAAAACAGACATGTAGACCAATGGTACAGAATAGAAGACACAGAGAGTAATGCACATAAATACAGCTATCTCATACTAGACAAAGGTGCCAAAAACATACATTGGAGAAAAGATAGCCTTTTCAACAAATGGTGCTGGGAAAACTGGAAATCCATTTGCAGTAAAATGAAACTAAAATCCTATCTCTCACCATGCACAAAACTCAACTCAAAGTGGATCAAAGACCTAGGAATTAGCCCAGAGATCCTGCGGCTAATTGAGGAGAAAGTAGGTCCAAATCTTCATCACGTGGGATTAGGCCCCGAATTCCTTAACAAGACACCTATAGCACAAGAAATAAAAGCAAGAATCAATAAATGGGATGGACTTAAACTAAAAAGCTTCTTCTCAGCAAGAGAAACTATCAATGAAGTGAAGAGAGAGCCTACATTCTGGGAATAAATTTTTGCCACATTCACATCAGATAGAGCACTGATCTCCAGGATATATAAAGAGCTCAAAAAACTTAACACCAAAAAAACAAATAATCCAATCAATAAATGGACTAAGGAGCTGAACAGTAACCTCTCAGAAGATGATATACAATCAATAAACATATATATGAAGAAATGTTCAACGTCTCTAGCCATTAGAGAAATGCAAATCCAAACTACCCTCAGATTTCATCTCACCCCAGTCAGAATGGCAGCTCTCCAAAATACCAGCAACAATAAGTGCTGGCGAGGATGTGGAGAAAAAGGTACACTTAAACATTGCTGGTGGGATTGCAAATTGGTGCAACCAATCTGGAAAGCAGTATGGAGACTGCTTAAAAAACTTGGAATGGAGCCACTATTTGACCCAGCTATCCCACTCCTTGGCCTATATCCTAAAGACTTAAAACCAGCACACTACAGTAAAGTAGCCACTTCAATGTTTATAGCAGCACAATTCACAATTGCAAAACTGTGGAAGCAACCCAGATGCCCTTCAATAGATGAATGGATAAAGAAACTGTGGTACATATACACAATGGAATATTATTCAGCAATAAAAGAGAATAAAATTATGGCATTTGCAGGCAAATGGATGGAACTGGAAAGCATTATGCTAAGTAAAGTAAGCCAATCCCAAAAAACCAAATGCCGAATGGTCTCTCTGATTAGTGGATGCTGATAAATAAGGGGGGTGGGAATGGGAAACATAAGAGAAATAGAGGAACAATAGACGTGGCATGGGGGAGGTGGGGGGTGGGAAAGGGGAATGGGTATAGTAAAGATGGTTGAGATCGTCATCCTTGGTGCATGTATGAAAACACAATTGGTGTAACATTATCTGGTTTGCAACCAGAGAAATGGAAAAATGGAGCTCAATATGTGTGCTATGACTTGAAATGCAATTAAATAAACTAATAAAAAATCCATATGAAGGTTTTTGTGGAGACATAAATTTTCAACTCATTTGCTAAATACCAAGTACAATGACAGGATTGTGTGATGAGTGTGCATTGAGCTTTGTATGAAAGTGTGACGCTGTTTTCCAAAGTCATTTCACATTCCCACCAGTAAAGAATGAGAGCTCACCAGCAGTTGGTGTGGTCAGTGTTGGGATTTGGGCCATTCTAACAGAGGATTAGTGGTATCTCTTCTTAATTTGTGTTTCTCTGATGACACACAGTGTTGAATATCTTTTTATATTATTCTTTGCCATCTGTGTATCCTCTTGGGTAGGTGTCTAGTAGGCTTTTTGGGAGCGTTTTAAAATTGAATTGTTCATTTTTTTGTTGTCAAATTATACAAATTATTTGTATAATTTATCAGATGTGCTTTTACAAATAGCTCCTCCTGGTCTGCAGTTAGTTTTCTCACTCTCTTGACAGTGTCTTTTTCAAAGTGAAAACTTTTAATTTCAATAAAGTCCAGCTTATCTGTTAATAATAATAATAATAATAATATATCAAGAGACTATGCACATGTTTTAAAGACTTCATCATTAATGGAACTTATGATTTTATTATTGGTAGTATGTGTGTGTTACTTTATTTTCTCTATTACTGAAATAAAATCTCTTTGGAGCATAATTATAAGACTATAGGCACAGTCTATACTCTTATGCACACAAAATATCCTCATACATGATTATTTTTAATATTAATATATTCTTAATTAATAATCTTATGCAAGAATATTAACATTCTTAATATTATATTTGACAAAACGCACAGAATCCACATTGTGACTGAAATTCAGAGAATAAAAAATTAGTTTTGATCTATCAATTGGATTAATTTTCTCAAAATTAACATGAATATGTAAGGAAAATAGAAATGTTCTTTCTATTGACAATTCAGGAAATAGTCCTAAACTTCTGGAATAGAGCATGGTATGTGAGTGTCTCCACATCTTTCCTATCTTTGGTTTCCACTGCAGTTAATTTTGACTAGATGATGGTTTCTTAATAATCTGAAGATTTTCATCATACTAGATGAATAATCTTGATGCAATATATTTTGTTTTAGTGTGATTTTAGTAGTTCTAAGAAAAGATGATCAATTTTCTACTGCTGATTTTTTGAGCTGAAAGCTGGAAAATAATAATTTTCATGTTCCTTCATGTTCTATAATTCATTTAGAATTAGAGATATGTTTTCATAATGACAGAAAGGAAGGAAATATCCCAATTCTCTTGTCTCTGACTCTATATCTGTTTTATTTATCTTAGTACTTGGAGAGTAAATTGTTTAGCCACTAAATTAGACATTTAGTAATCCAAATCCTCAGCATTGTGATATTTGCCATGACATCACTCAGAAAATTATTAGAAAGAAATCAGAGATTCATCCTAAATTATATTAGAAATGGTTAAGCACCTTCAGTCAATTGAAAAGAGGATAGACATGAAGGAGACAGTAATGAAAGGCCTTAAATGTTTTAAAAATATGTTCACAGATAAAAAAGATACATATGATAAAAAGGAAAATGAGACAAAAAGAAAACAATAAGAACTTTGAGAGCTAAAATATTTGTCTCTGAAATAAAAAATTAATTGAATAGAATTAATATAAATGTAAATAAAATAATTAAAAATACTCAAACATAAACACATAAAAACACTGGAAAATATACAAAGATGCATTAAGTTTTTATTTGGAAGGTTGCCTTATGGTTATATTATGAGAGTTACAAAAGAAGAGATAATGCAAAGACTGTATAGAAGTACCTACCTTTTCAATAGGAAAGGTTTACTTAAGACATAAAAATAATGAATAAATTATTCATTTTGTCAGTCAATCACATAACCAAACAGACAAACAGAAAAGGAAAACTATGGAAATGGAAAATGCAAAATGTATATCTCAATGCAGTTATATTCTAACGGCCTTATAAACAAAATATATAAAATATACTTACAATCAGATAAATAAGCCATTTTTCCTCAATGGCAACTATTGTTGAAACACTTTAAAACAGAAAATATACAAATGACCATTAAGCAAGGACAAAGGCATTCAAAATGATTATTTATAAAGAAAAGACATCTTAAAACCACAATGATGTCTTTCAAATAAAATATTAGAAGAACTAAAGTTAAAAGGACTTGTACTACAAATTGTTAGTGAGGGTGTGGGAAAAACTGAATGTAATCCCAGTGACTCAGGAGGCTGAGGCAGGAGGATTGCAAGTTCAAAGCCAGCCTCTGCAATGTAGTGAGACACTGTCTCAAAAAATAAGAAGGGATAGGGATGTGGATCAGTGTAAAGGACCTCTAGGTTCAATCCCTAGTATGAAAGGGAAGGGAAGGGAAGGGAAGGGTAGGGAAGGGAAGGGAAGGGACAGGAAGGGAAGGGAAGGGAAGGGAACAACAATAACAAAAAACTCTCATAAATTGCCATTGAGAAATTAAAATGGCAAAATACATGAAAAGTAACCTGGAAGTTTCTTCCAAAATTATCATACTCATATTATGAGAACTATAAATTCCATTTATGCATGGTCCAAAAAAACTAAAACATATGTCCTGATTGAAGCTTTTACAAAAATTTTTATAGCAGTTTAATTTGCAATAATAAAAAACTGGGACCAATATATTAATGACCATCAATAAGTGAATGGTTAAACAAGATCTGTTCTATTCATACAATGGTACTCAACAAAGAAATAAATTATCATTAAGCTGAGCAAAAGTACAAATGAATTTCAAAAATATACCAACCAAGTGACTCAATTATTGTTATATTCTAGAATAAGCAATGGTAATATGTAGTGACAAAAATCAGACCATTTACATATGCAAAGAGTGTAAGATGATTGTTTAATATGATTGAAATATGTTCTATCTTTACTGGGAGTATGATTTTTTTTTTTTAGATTTGTACCTTTGTGCAAACTCATCAAGCTCTACATTTATAGCAGACGCATTTTATCATATGTAAGAATAATTTAAAATGTAGTGTAAATTGTTTGTTGTTGTTTGCAATGTAGGATGAAATTTACACTGATACCTGCAAAAATAACATGGCACAAGATGTTTAGCACTATCTGAGTGAAAAGCAATAGTTGTCTAAGGTGCTTGTGTATTGGAATGACCTGATTAGCTTTAAAAAGTAAGAATGACCAAGTCCACCAATTATTCTGACTTTGTCTTGGTGCAAATTTAAAAGGCCCTCAGGCAATTCTAGTGTCAAGCCATATTTTAGATCCACTAGTACAGTACTATAAACGGCCAAAATTAGCTGTAATCAAGAATTAAAGGAAGTGCTTATGTACTTTAAAACTATATACATAAAATAATGAGTTTAATTAAAAAATAAAATCGATTCAAACTAGATTTTATATGGAAAATTTTACTTACTTAAACTTTGATAATTATGTCCAAAAGTATATTACATATTTTAATGAGTTTAAATTGAAGTGTTTCTAAATTCTTTGTAGTTTTTCTTTCCTCCTTTAAAAATAATTCCTCACTTTTTTACATCTTTTGTTTGATTCAAAGCTGAAATTCTCTTATATCATTTTCTTTTTTAAGATTATATTTTCAGGAAGCAAGTGGAGTTAACTTCTTCCTTACTTTTTGTTTTCTTTATAATGTTAGTATGATTTTTATCTCAGTCATTAAATTTCTTAGTAACAGAAGGATGTCTCTTTTATAAAAATGGAAAGGATACAAGTCCTTTTAGGACAATTCCCTTCAAAACTACTGACAGTTTTCCCTTAAAGAGCAGAAACAATATCTTAGATAGACAGTAGGTCAGATAGATGACAGACATACATGCTGATGGAGTTATTCAATGATAAATGAGTCATAGTTTACCATTTTAAGTTTTTTAGCTTAAAACAAAATTTTCCAAAAGTGTAAATATCTGTTCCAGAACAAAACATTAAAAATTTAGAAAACACAATGTTTAAAGACCTTTTTAATTTCATCAGAGGTTGAAACTCCTGGTTGTTAGTCACTACTTTAAAATAGAGCTTCTTTTCACAATGTATTCTTTCTGTTATAGGTTATCACGAATATTTGGCAAAATGCAATCATAAACACAGTCCTGACATACTACTTTAAATTTCTTTGATGTCCAAGATGAAAGGGCAGGAAGAATATGAGGTAAAGTAACAGCATGAAGAACACATGGAAAGTGTGATGTAGGAGGTTTAAAGTTATATGATTAATGTCTAAGCATAAATAAGATATTCTGTAGACTTATTTTCATAATGTAGCATTTCTGATGTAAATAGTTTACCATAATAAATGTCAGATAACATCAGGTCTGTGTAGGAGGGAGTTACACTTGTGTCTAAAATGAGGTATGTCTCTTATAATGAGGGACAGTGAGAGATACCGTATGTTCCTTGCTTTTGAATTAGTAGTTCCATCTGTTTAACTAGTTGTCAATTTCATCCAAAGTTGCATGATGATTTCAGAGGATTATGCAATGTGATAAACACCTTCCTTCTAGTGTATGAGAGCTTCCAAGCCCTGAATTCACAAAGTAATTAATGAAAAGTGATTACAAGGACACAAGTAGAATATATTAGAAAACACAAATTCAATTCCAAATTCTGAGTTGGCAAATGACACATCGATAATTATATCAAGGGTTGGGGTTGTGGCTCAGTGGTAGAGTGCTTGCCTAGCATGTGTGAGGCACTGGGTTCGATTCTCAGCACAACATATTAATAAATTAATTAAATAAAGGTCCATCAACAACCAAAAAAATTTTAAAAAATTAATAATTATGTCAAATATTTATTGCAGTTGATGTCTAGGGCACAGTGTAAAATGAAAATAGGGGCCATTTTTCAAAAGTGATTATGACTTTTAAGTTGGTAATACCAGACTTATAAACTCAGAGTAAGACCCTCCCAAGTATGATGTCTTGAATGATGCTCATATTGTATGTCCATTAAGCCACTCTGACCTTAGATCTCTACATGAGATGTTCCAGGAAGTCTAAGCTACAACATCAGAACTTACATGCAGATCAACATTTAAACATCCTTTACTGGTTAAAATAAAGCAAGATAAAATTTTTAAAAACATCAATTTTAATTATAACATTTGAATAAAAGAACCTGATCCATATAGATTTAAATTGAACTGTAAAAATATATCTTAGAATTTAACATGGTGTTTACCATAATTTTACTTCTGAAATGCAGACATTAAACCTATCTGTATTAAGTAATATCTTACCCTCTTCCATCTTCTAGATTCTACTATTGTATTTGTTTGTGTTGTGAGCTTCATAAAGGTCACATACGTTTGCAGAAGTCCATTCTTGCACATCTTTAGGTGGTAAACAGCACATTGGTGGGAGGTTTCAAAATTCCAGTGGATAACCATGGATTTCCCTCTGTACTTTCTGATTTAGCAATACTCAGACCCTTCATGAATTGCTATGTTTTGTTTATTCCACAAAGTGAGAAGTCAAGTTGAGACTGCTTAGGTCAAAATTTTAACTTCTATAGTACCTATATTTTTGGACAAGTTGTTAATTTTTCTAGTTGTTCATCTACAACTTAAATATTCCTTATATTAATGCTTACTGAGATAAGTACAAATAATACTATCATATTTACCTCATAGGATTATGAAAATTCATAGAAAGCATTTATAAATCCATAAATATAGTTTTTTATGGAATATGTATTGAATAAAGTTTGGCTATTATAGTCACGTACATCCTTCTCTATTGTTTTTGTGGTATACCAGGGCCATAGGAATTAATCCCTTCCACTATACCTGGAATGGTTACAAAGGCCAATAACAAGAGGCATATGAGTGATGGAGAATATGACAAAGAGATTATCAGTAATTTTGTTTTAAGAAATAAGACATGTTTGAGGAATTCTCAGAACAAATAAATAGCTGTAATCTACCTTAAGTCCTATTTGGAAGTATCATACTATATAAGCCTGAAAATATCACTGGTTAAAATCTGTTTAGAAAAACTAAGATATTTATTTCATTATACATTTTCTTCAGGAGTATAATTTAGAGATATCTACAGTAATAAATAGAACTAAGAAGTACAAGAGCAGCTATATTTCAGACCTATAGTCAGCTCTCCCTAACTGCAAGGTTCTTACATCCGGTCCTTCAACAAAACATGGACCAAAATTATTTTTAAAATTCTAGAAAATTCAGAAAAAGAAATAATTAATCTGATGCCTCCAAGACCTAGAAAAAATTCATATGAATAAAGCTATATGCAGGCACAAGGCACAGTAGCCTCCCACCAGATAATAGATGCTTAGACTCTCTCAGCACTCACTGAGCATAGGAGTCATCTTACATCTTACTGGAGCACAATTTAGTTAGGCCAATATAGGTGGTTGCATATGCACTGAATGTGTGCATACTTTTAGTCCCTAAACTTTACAGAATAATAACCATTTACTTAACATTTACATTGTGTTAAGTAATACAGGTAATCTAGAGATGGTTTAAAGTATACAGGAAGATGTGGTTAAGTTATCAACAAGCATTAGGAGGTTTTATATAACATATGAGTATTGTCAGATTTTGGTATCTGCAGAAGTCCTAGAACCAATCACCTGTGGATACTTAAGGGAAAACTCTATATTTTTCACAGGTGAGCCGTGTTTCTCATATTCAACTTGTATTCCTCCAACTCGTTTTTCACTTTTTACTCCAGTTTATTGTTCTATTGCTCAAAATTTCTAAGCTTTTTTCCCCTACCAATTTCCATCTTGCAATAACAAGACACTTACTGTTTTCCAAAGACATTTAATGTTTTAGTCAGCTTTTTTTTTTTTACTGCTGTGATCAAAAACCTGAGAAAAACAACTAGAGGAGGAAAATTTATTTGCATCCAGTTTCAGAGGTTTAAGTTCGTAGAAGGCTAGAAGGCAACTCTATAGCTCTGGGCCCAAAATTGAGGCAGAACATCATAGAAGAAGTGTGAGGTAGAGGAAAGCAGTTTAGGACATGATAACAAGGAAGAGTGGAGGGGGGAGGGAGAGAGAGAGAAAGAAAATAGAGCAAGCTCCCATTGTCAGGGACAACTTAGTTGTCCTGGTTCTCTCTTAGTGTCTCATCTACAACTGTAGTCAGCACCTTGGGCTGCAGTTTCATAAGCCCCAAAGGAACAGCCCCAGTTACCCACCTCCTCTAGTCACACCCTACCTGCCTATAGTTACTGCCCAGTTAATCTAATCAGTGGGATAACCACTGTTTAGGTTACACCTCTCATAATCTAACCATTTTACCTCTGAAAATTCTTGCATTATCTCATACATGAGCTTTTGGGAGATACTTTATATCAAAACCATAAACAATCCTTCCCCTCTTCAGGACATAACACTTGGGAAAAGAGGCTACAGAAAATTCAATAGTCTTATGAACTAGTACCGGTAATTGAGATGTTAGGCACATTTCCGTATTTTAACTCGACATTTTGTTAACATATGATGTTAAGTTGTTCTCAACCACGATGACGTCTGCTCTTCGGCTAAGAGAAGTCACATGGCATTGGGGGTACTTTGAGGCTTGTGGTTGCCCTAGGATTGTGTGATTTGCTTATGGTGTTTAATTAGTATACGTTGAATGCTAGTTGGGGTGCTCCAGCACACCCAACACTTTTTGCATTAATTGTTTGTCTTTGATGATTATTGTGATCAAATATACGCTTGCATTTAAAGATAATCCACCTCTGAGTAATTATTAATAGCACTGTTTACAACACTCCAGGACAAAAATGGGGTGTTCCTATCCTAAGCACGTGCATATCTACCCACTGGTGCCAAGATCTATGATTCATGTAATGAAAATTACGCTAAAGTTAGTTTCAATCAAGTTTATTTAAATTTCAGGATATTGTTTAACAGGAATAAGTGTTTGTTTTAGTTATCTATCTCCAATTAAAGAAATTTTGTGAAAACTTATTCTCAAAATGACATCAATGACTATCTCTCTTTGAGTTTTGTGTTGACAGGGAGTTGAAGTGGTTCTCTCTTAGTGTCTCATCTACAACTGTAGTCAGCAACTTGAGCTACGGATCTGAAGTCTCCACTGAATGTAAGATAGGGATTTATAAAAAGGAGAGAGAAAAACATCTCAGGGAAACACCTTCAAGCCATTGAAATGCAGAATCAAGCCATTGAGATGCAGAAAACACATTTACAAACATTGGCCCACACCTCTGACCAGTGCCCTTTTAAAATGAGGGAAATACACAAGCACAGGAACACTAGCATGAAATTGCAGCTCCACTCTGAATCCACCTCCAATGCAGCCCCTGATAAAGCCTTTTTATAAATATTGAAATCCCAGTATGAGTTAGGGCTCTTTCTCACTCTCAAGACAGCCTGCATTCTTTCTTGAATGTGTCTCTATCTTCCTAATTACACTTCCATTTATGCTTCTGTCTGGATCCTGCTGAAATTCTTTTCAATCATGTATGCCAAGCCCAGCACAGATCCTGAGTTGAGTACCCTCTCTCCTCAGGGAACTCCTTGGGCCCTTCTCCAGAAACACCTCTTCTGTGACAAATGGAATATAAAATATGAATATTTTTTACTCACATGTTTGATGCAGTCATACATTTTCACCTCTCAATACGTGGTGTTTTATTTCTTACAAAGGAATGGTGTTCTAATTTTTTACAAGATGACTTCCTTCCAAAGGAGAACATTCTAAGAAAGCCAGGAGGAAAATACCCTCGCTGGTTGGGCCTAAAATTGCCAGAGTCCCTACCACCATATATGCTTTTCCTGCGAAGTCACAGGCTAGGTCAGATCAACAGAGAGGAGAAATAAATGATACCACTTGATGGAGGAATGGCACATGTACGCTAAGAGGGCAAGAATGAATAGCTATGTTGAGGGCAAGCTACCATAACTCTTACTTGTGATAATCATATTTTTGATCTCCCTGCATTATTTCTTTTTTGTCTCTGTTTTAGTCAGCTTTTTCACTGATGGGATTAAAAGACCTGACCAGAACAATTTTAGGAGGAAAAGTTTATTTGAGGGCTCACAGTTTGAGAGGTCTTAGTCCGTAGAAAGCCAGCTGAATTCCTCAGGACTAAAGGTGAGGCAGAACACCATGGCAGAAGAGTTTTCACAGAAGCAAGCAGCTCATATGTTGATCACAGAGCAGAGAGAGACTCCACTTACCACATACAAATACATAGCCCATAGCCATGCCCCCAATGAATTACCTCCTCCAGCATCAGGGATTAATCACTGATTAGGTTAAGGCTATAACACAATCATTTCTCCTCCAAACCTTCTTGCATTGTCTTACACGTGAGCTTTTTAGGGACACCACATCTAAAATCTAAGTCTCTCCAAATATGTATTTACCATCCGCTTTGCACTCTGAAGTTCATTAAGCATTAATATATTTGTCCCTTTTTTTATAATTAGAACTGCATTTTCATAGATGATAAATGCTTTAATATTGTATATGTTATCAACTATTTCTAGTTATACATTAGTAGGTATGTTTTCCTGTGTATGTTTTAACATAAAAAAATCACAAATTATATTACATTGCCAATAAATAAAATATTGAGTATAAAGATTTTATTTACTTAAATGATTCATAACATTAACTTCTTCCCCATGATCCTTTTTGTTTTTCTGAAGTTCATGAAAGCATTCTATTATTAGTGAGCTTTCCATTACTTTAACAAATACTTGAGATGAATCAATTTTGAAAGAGGAAAGGTTTATTTTGGTTCAGTTTTGGAGGATTCAGTCCAGGTCAGTTGAACCTTTACTTGTAAGCCTCTGGAGAGGTGGTGCAGCATGTTGCAGAGGATGCTGTTCACCTTGTTCCGGCCAGGAGGCAAAGAGAGAAAGAAAAAGGAAGAAATGGAACTAAATATCCCCTTTAAAGGTACTTCCCTAACGACTTAACTTCTTTTCACTAAGCCCTAACTCCCAAAGGTTCCATTGTTTCCCATTAGCAACAAAGGCTGGGGGCACAGCGTTCAACACGTGTGCTTTTTGGAGGACTTTCAAAATCCAAACTATAACACATTGTTACCAAAATAATTTCAAATAACTCTTCAGTGTTCCATTTCTTACATCATACAAAGTTCAATAAGTTTCTATAAAATTATAAATGCCCAAAGAATGAGTGTCTTTGAAACCTTATGATAGATGAGTTGGTTTATTTCCTTACTTTTCTGTAAGCAATTATTATTGGTGTCTGGATGAAAGAACATCTTTAAATGCTAAAATCTACAGAACTTCTACTTCAGGGGTAAATAGGACATGCTAGCATCGTTCCCACCCTTATGTCATTGACAACAAATAATGTCTTTTGTTGCCATGAGAATTTTTTGTGAGAATCACATCTTGCTTCTAAGTCACCTTGAAAATATAGAGCTATGTTAAAAGGAAAAAGAAGGCTAATAGCATTTTTTGTCAATACTAAAATGTTTGTGCCTGTGATAATGGGTGCCAGTATTTTCAGACAGCTCTTCCGGAAATTCTTATTTTGTTGCATCATTTTTGTTCCTTTGATATCCAGCTATATATAACTCACACTATTTTCTGGCCCATCAGCAAAAGTATTCAAATACTAACAGTAGAAATGTTAATGCCAGCACAGAAGAAGCTTCGATTGTTTTCATTTCAAAATTCTGTCATTTAGTATGACATTTACAATATGTGGTCATAATTCTTCCTCTTATACAAGTTCTCAAAAATAAAAAGTATACTTTTCTTTGATCTGTAGGAAAGGGTTTATCTTCTCTGACAGACTTTTTTTTTCTCAGACAAATTAACATAGCTATGGATTTGCTTCAGTTGAATAACCTGCCTTTAATGCACAAAATCAGACATGGAGGGTATTAGGAACTTAATTTTAATCAAGGGAAAGTGTTTGAGATGTCTTAGATTCTCCTCAAAGAAAACATTTAGGCATATTTATCATTGTTGAGGATGACTGTATAAACTAAATTTTCAGATATATTTCTACAGCTGAACATCACATATTTGTAATACTTAGTTTCAAGTTTGGAAGTAAAACAATAGAAGATTAAAATTTAGTAGAAAACTGCCTTAAACAAGTGAAACATTGAGTGGGAAAATTCCTATTTAAACCATTTCTATCTGTTATATAAGGTTATGTTGAAAATTGCCATTTATTTTGCCTGTAAATAATTTCTCAATTTTAATAAGAATTAGTTAAATTTATTAAAATCCTAGTACATGCATAGGATTTACTTGAGGGGATAAAGTTCAAAGTTAGAAGAATATAACCATGCTATATAGAACCTGAGAATCCTTACTAGTTCTGCAGTATTCATAAACACAGTGAAATCAGGTTATAAGTTATGATAGTATAGCTAGTTAGGTATTGGTCATATCTCTGAAGACTGGATTCTAAAATTTCTAAGCATAAATATATCAATCTCTCTTAACATAGGATTACATACAAAAACTTAGAATTTATAGAAATCTAAAATTATTTTTGTCCTAAATTATAATCTCTACTAGATTGACACTTGTTTAAAGCCCTCACTATTTGTCTGTGACTAACTGTACCTCTAAAATTATCTGTTCTCCGATAAATGCCTCATATTGAATCATAGGGTAACAGAAGGACTTGGGTAAAAATGGCACACCTTTGTGAAGTATCAGTGTGATAAAGATCTGAAAAGTGATATCCTTCTTTAAGTTAGGGTTACCAGAGTGAGCAAGAGCATCCCCGAACATTTGAATTTCAGATAAACACTGAATAATATTTAATTTAAGCACATTCTTTGCAATATATAGAGCATATTTAACACTAGGAAAATTTTGGTATTTATCTTAAATTCAAATTTTCTTGAGTATCATCTATGTTATTTTTAACTGTAATTAAAGTTATTTTCAACTATAATTAAAGAACTCACAAATTCAAAACTGCATTAACAGATGCAAGCATTTCATGTACTTTAATAATAAAACAAGCCTTTTTAATAATATTTTCTTTTAGAATAATATACTTTCAGAATTTCTACTATTTACTTTTAATGAAGAAGCTTTGGAAATTTGGAGAAGTATTTACATACAAACGAAAGTATTAAGTTTGCAAGTTTAAAAAAATGGCTACTAATTCTTTGACAGTTTTTAAAGATGAGGAATCCATATTCTACTAATCTGAAACTGGGGAAATTTGTCATTGTTTGGAGTAATCAAGAAAACTAAGTCATAAGTGATCATTTGCATACCTTCTGCCTCAGATTCATAAGAGCATGTACTCTTCAAGTCACAAGATGTTGTCAGAACATCAGACATCAGATGATATTTCACTACCCTAAATATGGTGAGTAGATCAAGTTTCTTGGGAAGGTTCACATAGACATTCCACTGACAATGCAGAGCTATCTAACCTTCTAGTCATCCCAGTCCCTGAGCCAGACTTGTGAGTGAAGAGACTATAATAATCCTATAGTCTCCTGTGGGGAGACTCCATCTTCCCACAGCACAAGTAACTCTCAAGAATTTAAGCGTCACCAGTAGACAAGCCATCCCTGATGTGCCTTGTAAAAATTCCTAACAGAATAAAATAGTTGTTTCATTCTACTAAGTTTTGTGACTGTAACTTAACAATGGATAACTGCAATGACACAAAATTGAAATTTCAAATGTTAAGTGTTGCTAATATGATAGTATGCATATGAATTTTAAAATATTTTTTATATTTTCAGAACAAGAAGCAGAAAGATGACCGAGTATTTTAGTTTAAGCTCTTTAAAATGTAAAGTGCCTATGAATCACCTGAAGATCTCATAAAATTTAACTTCTAATTCAGTAGTTCTTATCTGAGGATGAGATATTTAATTTCTAATAAACTCCCACATGCTGTTGCTGCTGCTGTTCCATGAACTAATCTTTAACTAACACAGCTCTGGTTTACTTTCCTTATTTTGAATTTGAGGAATTGAGACCCAAAAAAGTTAAATTGTTGTCTAAATCTTACAGATAAATGCTGGCATGCTATATTGTATTCCATAGCAGAGGGCATGACCCTAAGTGATGAACTGTCTGGAAGTAACTGGGAGCTCCAAAACATGGAGAACAGAATTATCATTTGGTGATAACTCATATGCTACCTACCATGTTAAGTACTTAATGTATAAATCACCTCATTTTTTCCTCTGTACAATCCTTCAAATGATATAATCCTATAGTCTGATTGAAGATGAGAAAGTTAAGGACCGGAGAGAAAAAATAACTTGCTGGGTTAGTGCATGAAGCAGAGTTCACTTTCAGAGCATTGGGAGAGAAAAGCCACAGTATCAAATTTGCATGGGCACTACAGGATTACATTTCTGGTCATGCTGGGAAAAAGAAAGCATCATAGGAGGCAAGGGGGTGAAAAATTAAGTAATTTAATGTCTCATAACTCTGTTACAGAGTACCTCTATTCATAATATAATAAAATTATTGAAGATCGCTTTAGGGATTGATCAAAATACTTATATATAGAAAAAGCTCCATCCATGTAATTATTCAATTTTGTCTTCATTTACTCCTGAGTCTAACCAAAATATCAAATTGTATTTGCTTGATTTAGGATAAATTGTGATTTGTTTTCTCAGTGAATCATCCAATATACTGACCCAAAAATATGTTTAATATGATAGAATTGTATTTATTAAAAATATAATTTTTAGTTTTTTATTTGTTCTAATTTGTTATACATGACAATAGAATGCATTTTGACATATCATACATAAAATGAGTATAACTTCTCATTCTTCTAGTTATGCATGTTATAGAATCACACTGGCTGTGTAATCACATATGTATGTAGGGTAATAATGTCCGATTCATTCTACTATGTTTCCTACTCCCATATCCGCTCCACTTCCTTTACTCCCCTCTACCTAATGCAAACTGCCTCTATTTTTCCCTAACTTTCCCCCACCATTGTGAATTAGCACCTGCATATCAGTGAAAAGGTTGGCCTTTGGTTTTTTGGGATTGGCTTATTTTACTTAGCATGATATTCTCCAGTTCCATCGTTTTACATGCAAATGCCATAATTTCATATTATAATCATTGGAATAGCTAAATATTCTAATTATTATATTAAGGAGAGCAAATACTCATGTGCTTTATATTAAGGAGAAAAAAATACTCATGGGCTTTCTCATATGTTAAAGTATAATTTCCAAGAAATTAAAAGCAATGACTTACAAAAATACATAATGAATATGTGTCAGAGTTTATTTCAGCTAATAAGTAAGGAACCAGTAAGATGTAACCATTGCTTGAGAAAGTTAGTATGAATACTAAACACATAACTAATTAAGAAATGTTAGGATAGAATTAAGTGTGATACAAAATTGGCCAGTGTTCTATCTTTGAGATTTTCATTTTCAGTAAAAGTTTAGATGAATGTCTATAAGAAATCAGGAACATCACCAGATATGATTTCTTTCATGAATGGGTTTCAACATTCTCATGTTGAAAATGTCACAACATTTGTGACAAAAATTTCAATGCAACAACATGGTGACAAAAATTTCTAATACTATTAAGTACAAAACTAGATAGGTCTTATTTTGTTTACCCTTTTTCTTTATATAGATAAGCAAGCCTTTCTGAGAATGTCTTGTAACCAGGAGTCAGATAACCACTATCTGGAAAGTTTAATAAAAATAAATTTTTGTAAATTTCTCTTATATTGCTATCTCCCAATTTGATAAATTTTTTGCCCAAGTGATTTTACCTATGAGCTGTGATATTATATCCCACAGAAAGACAGACATGATTGAACCAAAACAAAAACAAAAATATAAAATTGGTAGAGAGGGGAAAAAAACAACTAAAACATAAAAAAAAAACAGGTAAACAGAGTCAGAAAGTTAATGTTCTAACACAACTTGAGATTCATTCCAGAAGAGAATAAATCAGAGCTTAAGCAGCTCATTAGCGAACTTCTTGAGCAACACAATTTAAATGACTGTCAGGTCTCCAGCATATCAGTGGGACAAACTCTTAAACAATTAAAGTATAATTTTCCAAACTTTAGGAGAAAATTTTATAAAATGCCTATATTATAAACATGTAACAAAAGTTTCATCCAAATCATTACATTTTGGAATACATCCAAACAGATTCATTTATATTTTCTGAGTTATTCAAAGAAAATTAAAGAAATTAGACAATTAAACATAATTTGGTTAATTGAATTATAGGATAATTTGTGGTATTAGTTTAAAAACCTGTTAATATTCAACAAGATATTTGGTTTAAACTTTGAAGTTATCATTCCATGCAGAGATTATATGCATCACAACTGGAAAACTAAGGTGTACCTTTTCATGTAATTCCACTGTAACTGGAATTCTTAATTAATATTTGTAACATTTTTCCTCAGAATAAAGTGAATATATTTTACATTGTTCAGGAGATGCATACAAAACAATATATTTATATTTTAAAAAATTATGCAGTTGATAATCACTCCTAAAGTCCTCCTATAAAATTTTTCCTTGAATTTTAGCGTTCTAGTGTATTTTTCTCTTTATCCAATGTTTTTGTACTGTTTATTCATTTTACAATTAAAATTATCAACAAAAAGTACCCTTTTTTAGATTCCTTTCTAAATTGGAGAAAGGAATTATTTTACCAGAAAATTTAAATTATTGTTATTTTAAAAGCAAACTCTATAATAAAATTTGTGATTATTTTTATAGATCTATAAACCATCTATTTATATCTTGCTATTTAAAATGAATGGTGTTTTTTAAGGTACATATTCATTTAAATCCCAAGTCTGATGAAAAGCTTATTGGAGCATTTAGGAATTCAAGATTCTGTAAATATTTATAATTATCAATGACTATAAAATATACAAAACATGCCTAAATTTTTCTAGATAGCCTCTGAGAATTATTCAGCTTTCTACATTTTGTGTACAATTTTTTATTAGGACCACATGCAGGTAACATAACCTTTCAGCATAGCAAGTCATCTGTGTCCAATGGAATAAATATACGAATATAAAAACATGTAGAAAATAAAATATATTTGTCATTAATATATAAACTAATAAAAAGTAATAATACAGGGAAATAGAAGGCAATTCTACCAGAAAATTAGTAAAAATAGAAGCAGCAAATGCTTCAGTGTCAAACAATTATTTATTTATTTATTTATTTTTAAACTTATTTATTCTAATTGCATATACATAGAGCAGAACGCATTTTGATTCATTATACACATTATACAACTTTTCATTTCTCTGGTTGTACATGATATAGAGTCACACCCTACGTGCAGTCATACACGTACCTAGGGCAATGATGTCTAACTCATTCTCCCATCTTTCCTGCCCCCATGTCCCTTCCCCTTCTCTTTTTCCCCTTTGACCAAAATTCTGACATTCTTTTCATGGCCCCTCCCCCACTATGGATCAGCATCTACTTATCAAAGAGAACATTTGGCCTTTGGTTTTTTGGGATTGTCTTGCTTCACTTAGCATGATATTCTCCAACTCCATCCATTTGCCTGCAAATGCCATAATTTTATTCTCTTTTAATGATGAGTAATATTCCACCATGTCTATATACCACAGTTTATTTCCATTCCTCTATTGAAGGGCATCTAGGTTGGTTCTACAGTTTAGCTATTGTGAAATGAGCTGCTGTAAACATTGAAGTGGCTTCATCACTGTAGTATGCTGTTTTTAAGTCCTTTAGGTATAGGCCGAGGAGTGGGATAGCTGGGTCAAATGCTGGTTCCATTCCAAGTTTTCTAAGGAATCTCCATATTGCTTCCCAGATTGGTTGCACCAATTTGCAGTCCCATCAGCAATGTATGAGTGTGCCTTTTCCTCCACATTCTCGCCAACACTTACTATTGTTTGTATTCTTGATAACTGCCATTCTGACTGAAGTGAGATGAAATCTTAGCGTAGTTTTGATTTGGGCTTCTCTAATTGCTAGAGATGTTGAACATTTTTTATATATTTATTGATTGATTGCATATGTTTTCTTAGAAGTGTCTGTTCAGCTCCTTAGCCCATTTATTGACTGGGTTTTTTACTTTTTGGTATTAAGTTTTTTGAATTCTTTATGTATCCTAGAGATTAGTGGTATATCTGATGTGTGTGTGGCAAAAATTTGCTCCCAAAATGTATGCTCTCTCTTTACCTCATTGATTGTTTCTTTTGCTGAGAAGAAAAATTTTAGTTTGAAACCATCTCATTTATTCATTCTTGATTTTATTTCTTGCACTTTAGGATTTGTACTAAGGAAGTCAGAGCCTAATCCGATGTGATGATGTTCTGGGCCTACATTTTTCTCTACTAGGTGCAGGTTCTCTGGTCTAATTCCTAGATCTTTGATCCACTTTAAGATAAATTTTGTGCATGGTAAGAGGTAGGGGTTTAGTTTAATTTTGCTGCATATGGATTTCCAGTTTTACCAGCACCATTTATTAAAGAGGCTATCTTTTCTCCTATGTATGTTTTTGGTCCCTTTATTTAGTATAAGATAAATTTATTTATGTGAGTTTGTCTCTGTGTCTTCTATTCTGTACCATAGGTCTACATGTCTATTTTGGTGCAAATACCATGCTGTTTTTGTTACTATAGCTTTGTAGTAGAGTTTAAGGTCTGGTATTGTGATGACTCCTGCTTCACTCTTCTTGCTAAGGATTGCTTTGGCTATTTGGGGTCTCTTATTTTTAAAAATATATCTCATGATTGCTTTTTCTATTTCTAAAAGAAATGATATTGGGATTTTAATTGGGATTTCATTGAATTGGTATAGTACTTTGGGTAGTATGGCCATTTTGACAATATTGATTCTGCCTATCCAAGAGCATGGGAAATCTTTCCATGTTCTATGTTCTTCTTCAATTTCTTTCTTTAATGTCCTGTAGTTTTCATTGTAGAAGTCTTTCACCTCTTTTGTTAAATTGATTCCCAAGAGTTACATATGTATATTTTTGAGGCTATTGTGATTGAGGTAGTTTTCTTAAATTCTTTTCCAGAGGATTCATCACTGATGTATAGAAATGCATTTGATTTATGAGTATTGATTTTATATACTGCTACTTTGCTGAATTCATTTATTAATTCTAAACGTTTTCTGGTGGAATTTTTTGGATCCTCTAAGTATAGAATCATGTTGTAGGCAAACAATGATAGTTTGAGTTCTTTTCCTATTTGTGTCCCTTTAATTTATTTTGTCTATCTAATTGCTGTGGCTAGAGTTTCAAGGACTGTGTTGAATAGCAGTGGTGAAAGAGGGCATCCTTGTCTTGTTCTGGTTTATAGAGGGAATGCTCCCAATTTTTCTCCATTTAGGGTGATGTTGGCCTTGGTTTATCATAGATAGCTTTCACAATGTTGAAGTATGTTCCTACTATCTCTGGTTGTTCTAGTGTTCTGAACATGAAAGGCTGCTATATTTTGTCAATGCTTCTTATCTTTAAGTCTATTGATGTGATGGATTATGGCTTATTCATTTTCATATTTTGAACCAATCTTGTATACATAGAATGAACCCCACTTGATTATGGTGCACAATTTTTTAAATATGTTTTTGTATGCAATTGTCCAAAATTTTATTGAGAAATTTTGCATCTATGTTCATCAGTTATATTGGTCTGAATTTTTTTTTTCTT
>PVHX01026894.1:0-20150 GCA_004024805.1 Geosciurus inauris
GGCTCAAGCCTGTAATCCCAGCACTTAGGGAGGCTGAGACAGGAGAATCGCGAGTTCAAAGCCAGCCTCAGCAATGGCGAGGCGCTAAGCAACTCAGTGAGACCCTGTCTCTACATAAAACACAAAAAAAATAGGGCTGGGGGTGTGGCTCAGTGGTCGAGTGCCCCTGAGTTCAATCCCTGGTACCAAAAAAAAAAAAGCTATGATTCTGTCCACCAGCTGGAATAGGGGGCTTTTATATAGAGGGTGTCCTTCAATTATTGATGCTGGCATCAAATTTGAGATCCTCTTGTCTCAGCCTGGAATTATAGGACATTCGGTTCACCTTCCTTCTTCAAAGTATGGTGAAGCCGGGCGCGGTGGCACAAGCCTGTAATCCCAGTACTTAGGGAGGCTGAGTCAGGAGGATCGTGAGTTCAAAGCCAGCCTCAGCAATGGTGAGGCGCTGAGCAACTCAGTGAGACCCTGTCTCTACATAAAACACAAAATAGGGCTGGGGATGTGGCTCAGTGGTCCATGCCCCTGAGTTCAATCCCTAGTACCCACCCCCAAAAAAGAAAATGAAGCATTGTGGGTGTGGCGCAGATCTGTAATCCCAGATCCTCAGGAGGGTGAGGCAGGAGGACTGCAAGTTTAAGGCCAACCATGGCAATTTTTGAGAGCTCTCATCTCAACAAAACAAGCCGGGCGTGGTGGCTCAAGCCTGTAATCCCAGCACTTAGGGAGGCTGAGACAGGAGAATCGCGAGTTCAAAGCCAGCCTCAGCAAGGGCGAGGCGCTAAGCAACTCAGTGAGACCCTGTCTCTACATAAAACACAAAATAGGGCTGGGGGTGTGGCTCAGTGGTCGAGTGCCCCTGAGTTCAATCCCCGGTACCAAAAAAAAAAAAAAAAAAAAAACATGGGGAACTGTGCTGCAGGCTTGTAGTCCCCGTGACTGGGGACGTGGAGACAGAGGATCACCAGATTAAGGCCAGCCTCTATCTTGGCAAGACCCTATCTCAAAATGAAAGAAGGACTGGGGATGTGGCTCAGTGGTAGAGTGCCCCTGGCTTCAGTTTCCAGCGCCAAAACAAAAACACCAAGACATGTTGGGGGGACCCGTCTTTCCCCTGGAGTCTGCGCAACACCCCTGTGAGACAGTCAACAGCACAGCTTTCGAGGTGAATCAGGCACGACCAGCAAATGCTTTGCAGGACTGGCCTTGAAGCCAGGGTGTCCCCCACTGGGCCACATCTCCAGCTCTTTTATTTCTTAATTTCTTTTCTGAGACAGGGTTAGTTGCTGAGTCTAAACTTGAACTTGCGATCCTCCTGCCTCAGCCTCCCCAGCTCCTGGGGAACAGGCCTGTGCCAGCATGCTGGTGTGAGTGCTTGCGTAGTGGGGCTCTATTTTGAGGGTGATGGAAATGTCTGGGAACTTCACAGGGGTGGTGGTCGCACAGCATTGCGGCTGTCCTAACAGCCACTGATCGGCTTACTTCAAAGTGGCTGATATTAGGTTGTGTGGCCTCTACTCAGGGCTTGGACATTGAGGGCCTGAGTGGAGTGGCCACAAATATGGAGACTGCTTTTTTGAGGCTGCTGCTTTCCATCCTGCCATAACCCCTGAGTGCATAATTTGCTTATTTCTATCTTTGGTACTTTTATTTTTGGTACCGGGGGTTTGAACTCAGGGGCACTCGACCACTGAGCCACATCCCCAGCCCTATTTTGTGTTTTATGTAGAGACAGGGTCTCACTGAGTTGCTTAGTGCCTCACCGTTGCTGAGGCTGGCTTTGAACTCATGATCCTCCTGTCTCAGCCTCCCAAAGCACTGGGATTACAGGTGTGCACCATTGCGCCTGGCTTTATTTCTATCTTTGGGTATAAATTTTTCCCTTTTCCTGGAGTTAACTTACAACCAGCAACTGTAGGTTGACCTCAGAACAGTCTAAGTATGGTAGGAGACTTTTTGGTAGGAAAATACATAAGGACAGGAGAAAAAAAAATCTCTGCTTTCCAAGTCCTTCTCCAGGGAGCTCACTCCCTTCCTGTTTGAGAGCCTGCAGTATTTTAACTACAAGTCCTCAGAGGTGCTTAACTGAGTCTGCCAAAGCACACCTCAAGGATAAGCCTGCAGCTCCAGGAGGGGAAAGAGGACACCAAGGAACAGAATTGACAGCTTTCAGTAGGGACTGGCAAGTGGCGGTTACCTTTCTCTGGAGAGGCAAAAGATGCTTGCTCCAGGGGTGATTCACCACATCTCTGCATGTGGGCCCAGACAGGAGGATTTAAGCATCCCTTGGAGCACAGATAGAGTTGTAAGCTGTCCCTTGTGTCCTTGCATCCAGGAGGGTTAAGTTGGTGCCCCAGGGAGCCCTGTCTTTGCAGCCCTGGGGATACAGGTGCTCAGTGGAGTTCGTGGGACTACCTGCAGAAGCAGCGGCCCTTGGCTATCACTGCCCACCTGGAAGGGCAGTCCAGGACGGAGGCTGGCCACCACTCCCAAAATATCAGGAAGTTATTTTACAGTGCTGCGATCACTCTAATCCCGTGGAGAATCTGAAAGCTTCATGGTTGGAGTCAGCCTCCTTCTTATCAATACCTGTAGTCTGTTTCCCCAAGCCTGGCTCAGATTCCTGCTGGTGACCTCAGGGCTTGGGATAACCTTTCACATGGAATGCCTGAGGACAGAACTTTCCCTCCAAGGGTTGTGAGTGTGTTTATCTATTGCATCCCACTTGGTGGGTGGGGAATAACCGCTCATCCCTCACCCTTAAGCTGATCCAGATGATTGTAACTGGAGCTATTAGGCTAGACCTGCTGCTGCCAGACACCAGTGGGTCTCACCCAGTAGGCATTTGGCAGTGTCTGGACACATTTTTGTTAAAAATTGGAAGGCATGTGATTCTCCTGGCACCCAGTGGCTCAAAACCAGGGACATCGAACATCTTGTAATGCATACCACAGTCCCCCCAGGGTCCTCAGGTTCAAATATCCCTAGTCATAAAGTTGAGAAACCCTGGCTAAGCCGGGTGCTGTGGCACACGCCTGTAATCTCAGCAGCTTGGGAGACTGAGGCAAGAGGATGGCAAGTTCAAAGCCAGCCTCAGCAATTTTGGGGGGGGGGGTATACCAGGGATTGAATCCAGGGGCACTTGACCACTGAGCCACATCCCCAGCCTTATTTCGTATTTTATTTAGAGACAAGGTCTCACTGAGTTGCTTAGCACCTCGCCATTGCCGAGGCTGGCTTTGAACCCCGGATCCTCCTGTGTCAGCCTCCTGAGCTGCTGGGATTACAGGTGTGCCCCAAGCATCAGCAAGTTAGTGAAGCTATGAGCAATTTAGTGAGAACCTGTCTGTAAATAAAATACAAACAAAAGGGCTGGGGATGTGGCTTAGTGGTCAATCCCCAGTACAAACCAACCAACCAACCAATCAACCAACCAACCAACCAACCAACCCTGGCTGAGAGTGCACCTCCACCAGGGTGTCCTCTAATGAGTTGTTCTACACCTGTTTTTCGTTCTTGCTGCTGGTGATGAAACCCAGGGGTGCTCTACCACCGAGCTATATCCCCAGTCCTTTTAATTTTGAGACAGGATCTGGCCAACTGGCCTGGGCAGGTCCAGAACTTGCCATCCTCCTGCTTCAGCTTCCCCCAGTCACTGGGATCCCAGGTGTGCATGGCTACACCTGGTTTACCTCCAGCTGCAAGCACCTGGCTGCTGCTCCATCCTCCAGTCTGGGGAGCCAGAACCCACAAATAGGAAGAGAGTGAGCTAAGCGGGTCAGTCCAGTGGGAGAAATATTCCGATATAAAGGGGCTAACGATACTTCATCAAATTTGAAAGCAGTCCCTGTTTATTAGCTGGCTAGCAATCAACTCATCTGTTGAGTCTGTTAGTTGATGGAGCTCCCTTGTGTCTGGTTTCTGGGGTCCTAGGATGACCTGCCTTCCTGAGGGCTTGTCCCTGATGGCAGTTAGTGACCATGCACAAATTCATGTTTTTGGATAGTGACGAGTGGTGAGAATAATGGAAGTGTTGGGACATGTCTGGGGGCAGAGGGAACCCTGATGTATGCTACCGGAGTCCTGGCTCAGAGGCCTGACTCTGGGGGTCTCAGCAAATGAGGTCTGGCACATGTCCCAAAAACCTAAGAGAAAAGGCCATGGGGAAAGCAGGAAGGAGCTTACACGGATATAGCCGTGCTGGGAAGGCAAAGTGCGATCCAGCACCTCGGCTCTGTCCTCAGGATGTTGACAGGACCAGTGGGTTTAAAGGGAGGAAGAGTTGGGTGGGGCGCAAGCACTGCATACCTGAACAGGCTTCATCCAGCCGTGGTCTGGTTGAGCATTCCTGCTGCTGTGGTCCTGGGAGGTGGCTGCAGAGAAGTCTTCATCACTGGATGGGGCGATTTCCACTTGTCACTCAGGACATTCATTGGTCACAACTGTGATCCTGGAAGGGGTGATCCCCTTCCCAAGAGATGATGCTCCTGTTCCGGGAGCAGATGTGCCTGCAAGTCTCCACTGTGTAGGGCAGGGACCTGAGACTTCCAGGTACCACTCCAGGCAGTCTGGTACAGGGTGCTGCAAATGTAGCCTCAGTCCTGACGGGAACAAATAGGTTAGGTAAATGTAGGGCTAATAAAACTCTGGTTGCTTTTTTTTGGTCCCATGGATTGAATCAGGGGCCTTTTATCATCGAGCTGTATCTTCAGCCCTTTTAATTTTTTTTTTTAATTTTAAGACAGTCTCGCTAAGTTGTTTAGAGATTCTCCAAGTTGATGAGGCTGGTCTGGAATTTGGCAATCCTTCTGCCTCAGCCTCCCAAGTGGCTGGGATGAGGGGCGAGGGCCACCATGCCAGTTTATGGCGAGGAGAAAAGCACTCTTTGAATTCTTAACAGGCCTATGTGCAGAGCCAAGTGGGGACCTGAAGACAAATAGGAGCTGGAGAGACGGCAGGCTTTCCTGGAGGTGCCCATGGGCCATCGGCAGGCCTAAGAAAAGAGTTGCTGCCTTTCACAGTGAACCCAAGGCCCTGTTAGGCTATGCCAGGTGTCAGTCCTCCCCAAATAATTGGTGCCCAAAGACACTTCAGACCCACCCTTCTTCCCGTCCCCTACTTTCTCTCCTCGGCTTTCTCTCAGACACGCGTCCAGTGGTCCATGCCCCAGAAGGGTCAATTCCAGGTTGGTCAGCGCGAGCTAAGGCGAAGGGCGCGTCCTGCTCAGAGCATTTCGCCGGTCAGAACTCTCTGCTCCCTGTGATGAGCACGTTCACAGCCCTGCTGGGCCGGTCAGCCCCTTCCTCTCTCGCAGCCTTGCTGGGACCTCTTAGAGGTGGAGGCTTCCGCTCGGGTGCGGCCCTGCGGAGGGCATCTGGATCTGGTGGAGGGCAGCGGTGTGTCGGGCACGGTCTTGGGGTGCGCAGGGCAGATGGGGCTGCGCTCTGACCACACGGGCCGAGCTTCCAGCCGCGGCTCTGCGGACTCAGCGGGCCGCGCGTGGGCTGCGCGTCCAGGCCCCGCACTGCCTCCGCAGGTCCTCAGCCCCTCTGGTTTGGGTCCGAGCTTCAGTGCATTTCATCTCGCCCAGGGTCCCGCGCAGGGTCACTTATCGCTGGGCTGGCAGCCTTTTGTACTCCGCCAGGGTCGTTACTGATATTGATCGCAGGGAAAGGCCAGCCCCGGAGGCCGATGCCCTGCGGGGAGCTGAGAGCGCGCTCCTCTGGCTGGGAGGCATGGTGTGTGGTCCACAGGGGTCTCAGGAGGGAGTCACCCCCGGCCCGCCGCCCTTCCTCTTTCTCTTCCTGTTCCTTCCCTGTTGGTTTTTCGAATCAATTTCCAAATGAACCTCAGGAACTCAAGTCCTTGATCAGCCTCTGCCGTGGGGAACCCCAGTCGAGTGTCATTCTGATACACAGAACCCAGACGGCAGAGCAGAAGCGGGCAGAGGGGTGAGATGCTCAGTCTCCCGGGACTTACCACTGAGCGTTGGTACGGCTGCTTTCTCCGGTCCTCCCAGCTGCTCCTACTGCCGCTGGGTTCTTTACTTTCAGTGGATCGCAGTGCAGGCCATTGAATCCAGGGCCTGGTGCACACTGGGCAAGTGCTTCATCACAGCCACATCCTCAGCCCTTTTTATGTTTTAAATTTAAGACACAGTATCACTGAGTTGCTGAGGGTCTCACTAAATTGCTGAGGTTGACCTCAAATTTGCGATTCTCCTCCATCTCTGGAGTCTCCATGATTACAGCCTTGCTGGGGTTACTGCCAGCACCCGGATTCTTTTTTTTTTTTTTTTTTTTTTTGTGGGGTCAGGGGCACTTGACCACTGAGCCACATCCCCAGCCCTATTCTGTGTTTTATGTAGAGACAGGGTCTCACTGAGTTGCTTAGCGCCTCGCCATTGCTGAGGCTGGCTTTGAACTCGCGATTCTCCTCTCTCAGCCTCCCTAAGTGCTGGGATTACAGGTGTGCACCATGGGGCCAGCTGTTTGTTTTTTGAGGCAGTGTCTCACTAAGTTGCTTAGAACCTCATGAAATTGCTGAAGCTGGCTTTGAACTTGTGGTCCTCTTGACACCCTCCCTAGTTACTGGGATGATAGGCATGCACCACCAGGCCCAGTGTGCCTCTGAATTTTTTTTTTTTTTTTGGTACTGGGGAATTGAACCCAGTGGCGCTCAATCCTTGAGCCACACCTTCACCTTCAGCCTTTTTATTTTTTTTACTTTTAGAGAGGGTCTGGTTAAATTGCTTAGGGTCTCACTAAATTGCTGGGGCTGGCTTTGAATTTGGCAATCCTCCTGCTTCAGCCTCCCAGATACTGGGGTTACAGGCTTGCACCATCACACCCAGCTGCCTCTGGATTCGTAAATTGCATTTAAAATCGTTCTTTTGGAACGGGGTGCAATGGTGCATGCCTGTAATCCCAGCAACTCAGGAGCTGAGGTGGAAGAATTGCGACTTTGAGGCCAGCCTGGTCAGTTTAGCGAGATCCTGCCTCAAAAAATAAAAAGGGCTGGGGAGGTCTCTTAGTGGTAGAGCACCCTGAGTTCAATCCCCAACACCCCCCACCAAAAAAAAAACATTCTTGTGAAAGAGATGATGACTGATCAGGAGACCTGTTAACATGGACAGAACTAGCGCCCTCTACATCCCTGGATCTGTCCCCACATCTTTCCCCAAGCTGGCCCAAGAAGGCACATTTATGATGGCTCATGTTCTCTTTGAAAATAAGAGTGGACAGGAGCCAGGGCTGGAATCCAGGACCCCATACGTCTGCATGCTGAGGCTCGGGGTGTGCCAAGGGTTGAGAACCAACGAGGAGGCCAGGTAGGTTACCAGACTGGCTGCAGGGATCTGGCCGCAGCGACGCACAGCCTGGGGAAACACAGCCAGGTTCCAGGCCCCTAGGACCCCTGTGCTGGGAGGCCATGATGCATGCAGGCCAGCGCTCTGCCACTGAGCCACCTCCCAGTCCCCCCGATGCAAATTATCACAGTTTTAAAAAATGCAGAACCATCCTTTGCCTGACCCCATAGACAGGTCAGTTTCTGATGGCATCACTGCAGACAGGCTGTCCACGCCCTGCCCCGCCCTGCCCACCAGGCACTCCAGGGGCTATTTGAGCCTGCAGGTCCCCAGCCCAGCTCAGTTTGAACCCACCCACTGATTCTGAAATTTATTAAAGAGCTCCAGGGCCTCCCCCAGTAGTCCGGTAAATTTCTCAGGTAACCCCTCTTCTGCAGAGGACAGGGCCTGCTGGTTCCCCAGCACACTGTCAGGTCAGCCTGGCCAGAGAGTGGAGAGATCCGCTTTCTAGAGGAGAGTGGCGGCGCTTGGGGCTGTGTGGGGAGGGTTGGGTGGTGTGCTGTTATGATGTATATTTGGATATAAACTGGGTGTGTAGTTGCAGAAAGAGCATGAGGGCAGCAGACTTTATAAGTCATTTCAGGCTTTATTCAGGAGCAGGACTGCATCTACGGGGATGGACCCACTTTCATGTGGAAAATGAGCCACTGAACAAAGAAAGGGACTGGGTTTGTATAGGTTGTTCAGGAGGTGGTCTGGCGAGCTTTTATGGGCACTTAGGAATTTGGGGTTTTGTTTCATCAGTCAGTGAGATAGTCAGATTTAGTGCTCAGGAAATTGATTTCTCGGTCAAAGGTCTTGTGTTCTTGCAGGTTAAAGCCTGTGGAAGATTATCACTTCAATGTAGTGATATGCTCCTTCCTTTCCACATTAGCATCAGGAGGACATTTTTTGGGAGAAGTGGGAGATATCAGTGTAATTAAAGTTAGGGAAACGTTGGGGGAAGTGGAAGTAAAAGCATGGCTTATTTTTCTTTTTCTCAGACTATATTATCTTTTTAGTTCCTATACCTGTTAGGGTGTGGTGGCGTAATCCTATAATCCCAGTAGCTAAGGAAGGAGACAGGAGGGTTGCGGGTTCAAAGCCAGCCTCAGCGACCGTGAGGCCCTAAGCAACTAACTTGGTGAGACCCTGTCTCCAAATAAAACACAAAATAGGGCTGAGGATGTGGCTCAGTGGTCGAGTGCCCCTGAGTTCAACCGCTGGTTATCCCTCCGCCCTGAAAAAAAAAAATAAATAAATTTGTCTTTCTGTTCGTGGTTCCTGGTTCATAACTCCCTTCACAAAGCAGGTTATAGGAACTCAAAATTTTCTTCCCCAAAGTGAGTCACAGAAACCCTAATTTCCCCTGTCCTTTCTGTTGTATAGCTAATCATAAAAAATAGCTTTTTTTTTTTTTTTTTTTTGTAACAGAGATTGAACTCAGGGCACTCAACCACTGAGCCACAGCCCTAGCTCTATTTTGTATTTTATTTAGAGACAGGGTCTCACTGTGTTGCTTAGCACCTCGCTTTTGCTGAGGCTGGCTTTGAACTTGCAATCCTGTCTCAACCTCCTGAGCTGCTGGGATTACAGGCATGCACCACCATGCCTGGCAAAAATTAGCTTTTCTGATAGCAGGTTTCCTTTTAAAGGGGTCCTGGGCTGGCATGGTGGCGCATGCCTGTGATCTCAGTGACTCAGGAGACTGATCTGGGAGGATCTCAAGTTCAAAGTCAGCCTCCACAGTTTATTGAGAACCTGTCTCCAAATAAAATATGTAAAAGGCTGGAGGTGTGGCTCAGTGGTATGGTGCCTTATATAACCACCAATATCCAAAAAAGAAAAACAAAAACATAAAAGATTCCACAGGAAGGACACTGCCCAGGGAGGCCGAGCGGGTCTGCCCTGGGCTACCCCTCATTGTCAGCATTAGATGCCACCTTTCTGCCCAATCTTTTGACATGGTCCTCTATGCCTGTGCAATAAAGTCTCCATAGAACCCCAACAGCACAGGGTTCGGAGCTCAGGACACCGAATGCATGGAGCCCCCTTAGGAGGGTAGAGAGCCCGGCTCAATGGGCGGGTGCTCCTGAGCTCACCCTTGCTGACCCTGCCCATGTGTCTCTTCGTTTAGCTGCTTTTTTATTTCCTTCAAAATATCCTTTATAAGCCGGGCGCGGTGGCTCAAGCCTGTAATCCCAGCACTTAGGGAGGCTGAGACAGGAGGATCGCGAGTTCAAAGCCAGCCTCAGCAATGGCAAGGCGCTAAGCAACTCAGTGAGACCCTGTCTCTACATAAAACACAAAATAGGGCTGGGGATGTGGCTCAGTGGTCGAGTGCCCCTGAGTTCAATCCCTAGTACAAAAAAAAAAAAAAAAAAAAATATCCTTTATAACAAACGGATGAATGTAGGCATAGGGTCCCCGGAGTTCTGTGAGCTGCTCTGAAAATGAATTGCACTGGGGAGGGGTCAAGGCAGCGCCTGATTGTAACTGCTGGGGTGCAAGGTGAGAGGCCAGGACTTGTGAGCGGGTCCCACGTGGGGCAGCCCTGGGGACTAAGCATTCCACCTGGGGGTCTGATGCCAATTCCAGGTAGGTGCGTCAGGACTGGGTGGGGTTAGAGGATGCCCAGCTGGTGAGGAGAAACCCCATACATTTCGGGCTCACGGGAGTGACCTGTGTTGTGAGAGTGCTATGGTTCCCCTCAGCATGTCCTCAGGCGGGGACGGGTTGGCTCTGAGCCCTGTGTCCTAGCTTGTGGTGGCATTGCATGTAACTTAAAGCTGTTCACAGCACAGAAGAGGAGCCCCAGCTCCGAATTCCAGTTCTACGGCACTCAGCAAGCAATGAACCAGAGTGACCCAGGCTCCAGGGTCCTTTGCTTGGAAACGTGTGGGGTGTGAGTTGTCACCAAGCCCCACACATGGAGGATAATGATCACCTCCATGCCTGTGGACAGGCAGAGTGTGCCACGCAGGCAGCCGAGAAGTGGGGGAGCTTCCCACACAAGCCGGCTCCCTCCTGCAGGGCGCTTGCCCACGGCTCCTGTGGTGGCGGGGTTGCTAATCACCAGGCGCTGTACTCCGAGCGGAGTGGCTATTGGTCTCATCAAGTGACACCTGCAGAACTTTGAAAGGTGTACAGGTTCTGACGTAGCCCGAAGACCCCACGGCTTAGAACTGGAGGGCTTTCACCACCGGCTCCTGGAAATGCCTTGCTCCAAGGATGGTCTTAGGTCCGACTCCCTGGTGTGGGGTGAGCGTTCTTTTCTTTTTGGTACTGGGATTGAACTCAGGGGCACTCGACCACTGGGCCACATCCCAGCCCTATTTTGTGTTTTATGTAGAGACAGGGTCTCACTGAGTTGCTTAGCACCTCGCCATTGCTGAGGCTGGCTTTGAACTCACGATCCTCCTGTCTCAGCCTCCCTAAGTGCTGGGATTACAAGCGTGAGCCACCGCGCCGGGCTGGGGGTGAGCGTTCTTGACACCTTCTCTGTCTTGTGTTTTGCAGGGATCTTAGCGTCGTCTGAGACCCCGCCAGAATGCTGAGGAAGGATGTTGGCAGGTTTGGTTCCAAGCTGGTGCGCAGGCGAGGGGTCTCAGGGTTGCTTGGGCTGCTGTGTGAACACCCTGGATCTTGTGGCCTTGCGGGTGGGTAGCACCCTGGGAGCAGGCATGTATGTCCTGGCTGGGGAAGTGGCCAGAGGAAAAGCTGGAGCAGCCATCGTCATGTGCTTCCTGGTGGCCGCCCTGTCTCCTGTGCTGTGGGGGCTCTGCTATGCGGAGCTTGGGGCCAGGGTACCGTGTTCCGGTTCTGCCAGTCTCTACAGCTACGTCACCGGAGGCCAGCTGCTGGCTCTCATCACAGGCTGGAATCTCATACTCTCCTAAGTCATTGTTGAGATCACGGGGCAGTGAGGAGGGTGGGGAGAACAGGCACCTAGGACTAGGGGGATGGGCTGGGGGGCGGGGTGGCTGCTACCGTCACCCATGGCACTGTTGTTCACTGATGGTCGTGGGGAGGGAGACCCCAGATGTCATCCATCTCAGTTGTCCTGCTTTTTTAAGTAATGGAACTAAGAAGTAGAAGTGCTGGGCACCTTGGTGCAGGCCTCTAATCCTAGCGGCTTGGGAGGCGAGGCAGAGGACTGTAACTTCAAGGCCAGCCTCTGCAACTTGGCAAGGCCCTAAGCCACTCCACAAGACCTTGTCTCAAAATAAAAAATAAAAAGGGCTTGGGATGTGGCTCCGTGGTTAAACACCCCTGGGTTCAACCCCCAGTGACAACAACAAGAAAGCGGAACTGCTGCCCGGAATGGGGGGTTCCTGTAGACGAGGGTGAAGATGAGAGGGACACGTCTCCCACGAGGCTCGTCCCTCATCATCATGAAGTCTCTCCTCAGCTGTCCTGTTGGGAGACTTGCCCAGACTGTTTATTTGTTGGGCAGTGCTGGAGAGGGCCACTAGGCACACGCTTGGCCATCTGAAAAGAATTGGAACCCTCAACCTGCAAGCCCTCCCCATGGACACCCTGTTTCCTTCTCCCTTTCTCTCATCCTTCCTGCCTTTCTGTCTTCCTTCTTGCCTCCCTCCCTTCCTTTTTTTCACAGCACTGGAGATTGAACCCAGGGCCTTAAACATCTTGGACAAGCACCCTACCATTGAACCCGGCCCTTTTTAAATTTATTTTTATTATTTATTTATTTATTTATTTATTTTGGCACCAGGGATTGAACTCAGGGGCACTCGACCACTGAGCCACATCCCAGCCCTATTTTGTGTTATATGTAGAGACAGGGTCTCACTGAGTTGCTTAGCGCCTCGCCGTTGCTGAGGCTGGCTTTGAACTCGCGATCCTCCTGTCTCAGCCTCCCACAGTGCTGGGATTACAGGTGTGTGCCACCGCGCCTGGCTCTTTTATTTAGAGATAGTTTTGCTAAGTTGCCCAAGTTGGCCTCGAACTTGCCATTCTCCTGCCTCAGCTGGGATCACAGGTGTGTGCACCTGTGTGCCCAGTGGTCTCTTTTTATTACGAATATGTTCAATGGCACATCATGGGGGTCACATTCTGGAAATGAATGTTCTTCTTCCCGCCAACACAGGAGCTGCCAGTGTGGCCCAGGCCTGGAGTGCCGCCTCTGACGGTCTGACTGGGAACTACATCTCCCAGGCCCTGCAAGGGCAGCGTCTCTCTGCACGCGCCTGGTGTCCTGGCCAAGTATCCCCACGTCTTTGCACTGGGGCTGATGCTGCTGCTCACTGGTGAGGCAGGGTCTGGGATGAGATGGGCAGGGGCCTAGGGCGGGCAGGGGTGGAGGGCAGTGGAGATGTGAGAAGAGGCATAGGAGCCAGACAGAGGCGGGTGCTCCAGCGCCTGGCTCTGGGAGGCACCAGATCGCTGTGAGGCAGTCCTGTGCAGGCAGGCTGAGCAGCGCCTGGCTTCCACCACCAGGGGTCAGTAGCACCTCCCAACGGTGACAAGCACCTGTCTCCAGACACTGCCACTTGTCTCTGGGGGTACAAGACAGTGCCAAGCTCAGAACCACTGACTTTGTTTTTTCTTTGATACTGAGACCAAAGTTTGCTTAAAAAAATTGTTTTGTTGTTGCTGGGAATTGAACCCTGGGCTTCCTGCATACTATGAGCTCTTCCACCGAGTTATGTTCTCAGCCCTTGTTTTTAAATTTCGAATTAATTCAACAAAAACATATATATATTTTTGGTACTAGAGATTGAACTCAGGGGCATGCGACCACTGAGCCACATCCCCAGCCCTATTTTGTGTTTTATGTAGAGACAGGGTCTCACTGAGTTGCTTAGCACCTCGCCATTGCTGAGGCTGGCTTTGAACTCGCGATCTTCCTGTCTCAGCCTCCCTAAGTGCTGGGATTACAGGCTTGTGCCACTGTGCTCAGCTAACAAAAATTTTAAAGAAATTTGAAATTAGTTTTTAAAACTTGAAAAGTTTTTAAAAAATGAGGTGAAATTCACATAAGCAAATTAACCATTTTATTCTTTTTTCTTTTGTGGTGCTGGGGATGGATCCCGGGGCATCGTGCATGCTGGGTAAATGCTTTACCACTGAGCTAAAGCCCCAGCAAAATTGATTTTGTTTTGGATACTGGCGATTAAACACTGGGGTGCTCTATCACTGAGCTATGTCCCCATTCCTTTGCATTTTTAATTTGAGGCAGTGCCTCACTAAGTTGTCCAGGCTGGCCTCAAACTTGGGATCCTCCTGCCTCAGCCTCTGCAGTCACTGGGATTATAGAAAAATGTCACTGAGCCAGGCACGGTGGCTCAAGCCTGTAATCCCAGCACTTAGGGAGGCTGAGACAGGAGAATCATGAGTTCAAAGCCAGCCTCAGCAATGGCGAGGTGCTAAGCAACTCAGTGAGACCCTGTCTCTACATAAAACAAAAAAAATAGGGCTGGGGATGTGGCTCAGTGATCGAGTACCCCTGAGTTCAATCCCCAGTACCACATTAAAAAAAAAAAATGTCACTGTGCCTGGCCAGTTTTAAATGAAGCATAAATGTACATGTTTACCCTATGGCATTATTACAGTGTGATAATAAATGTAGAAACTGTGTATGATCAGATTAGTGTAAGGGGCACATCCATCACCTCAGATGTTTATCATTTCTTTGTGTTGGGAAGACCCAGACTCTTCTCCTAGCCCAGTGAGGTGGCTGCAGGACTGTAATCCCAGAGACTCTGGAGGCTGAGGCAGGAGGATCACGAGTTTGAGGCTAGCCTGGGGAACTTAAGGAGGCCCTATCTCAAAAAACAAACAAGCAGAATTGGGGATGTAGCTAGGTAGTAAGGCACCCCTGGGCTCAATCCCCAGTACCAGAGAATAAATGGATCCTCGTTCCTAGTAATTCTGACATACAGTTGGTTGTAAACCTGGTTCCCCCCTGGGCCACGGCACAGCAGGCGCCATTCCTCCCACCCCACCTCTCTGCCCTTTGGGTCCCTCTTCTCTGGAGTCTCCTGTTGCTCCTCCCCACAGGGTCCTGGCCCTGGGGGCCCAGAGTGGGCCGGCAGGCTGTTCACAGGCGTGCACCTTCTGGTGCTGAGCTTCGCTTCCCTCTCGGGCTTCATCAAGGGAGATCTGCACAACTAACAGCTCATCGAGGAGGACTGCAGGCTGGCGTCCAGCGGCCCTGGCAGGGCAGCCGCTGGGCGGGGGCGGGTGGCGCAGGGGCTCCGGGCTGGGCACTGACAGCGTGCGCGAGAGGGCCGCACCTCTCCGGGGTCTCGCCTTCCCCGCCGCAGCTTGGGCCCGCTGGGCGCCGGAGGGTTCATGCCTTCCTCATGCCTTTCGGCCTGGATGGGATTCTCCCCGGAACGGCCACCTGCTTCTTTGCATGTATTGGTTTCAACAGCATCGCCACTACAGGTGCCGTGGCCGTCCTGCCCGAGGCCGCTGGGACCTGGGTCGGGCTGCCCTTGGGCTTAGAGATGGTGGAACCCGCCTGCTGTGGGGGGCCTGCGGTGCCTGGCCCCAGTGTGTCCCCTGCAGGGGAGGAGGCCCACCACCCTCAGCGCTCCATCCCCCTGGGCATCGTGACCTCGCTCTTCATCTGCTTCGTGATGTACTTTGGGGTCTCCTCCGCGCTCACGCTCATGAGGCCCTACTACCAGATCCACGCCCAGAACCCCTTGCCCGAGGCCTCTGTGCAGGTGGGCTGGGCCCTGCCCGGTACGTGGTGGCTGTGGGCACCCTCTGCGCCCTTTCCTCCAGGTGGGTGCCAAGAGCCTTTGCCATCTGCTGTGCGGTTCTCAGAGGTCCCTGCCCTCGGGATTGAGATGGGAGGGAGGGACCTGCGGCCCCACACGGGCCAAGGCAGGGAAGCCCCACAGCTGGGCCCTCCCCTCCTCCAGCCTCCGCGGGGCCATGTTCCCTGTGCCTCGGGTGATCTACGCCATGGCAGAGGATGGGCTGCTCTTCTGGAGACTGGCCCAGGTCCGCCAGAACACACATGCCCATCCTGGCCACCGTCATTTCTGGAATCATCACAGGTGAAGGACGCAGCCCATGCCTTCCCCAGGGACTTCCCGAACTTGGATGTTTCCACCAGCTGATTTCACCTCGTGCCCTGCCCGCCCCACCCTGTGGGGTCTTCATTCTAGCATCCACGACCACCTTCCAGTCCAGGTACCAGCCAGAGGAGAACTCACTTTCTGATGAGAATGAGAAAACAGAGGGGGACATGCTTGTGGTGGATCCTGGGCGTGAGGCGGCTCGGAGGAGCCTGTGTGTCCGCTCCAGTGCTACCCCACTCTGAAATCTGGCCAGCTGGTCACTGGAGGCGCCTTCTTGCTTGGTGAGCTGCAGGATCGCTCCTGAAGCTTAGGGTCGGGCTGGGTTTGTGGGGATGTGGACAAGGGCCTGCTGTACTCGGCTCTGGAGCTGGACTCGTCTTCCCCAACGTCGCTTTCAGTTGCCCTGCTGACCATCCTGTGCCTGATCCTGGCCCAGTGGCCCCAGCGCCTGCTTTCTGGAGACCCTGCTTGTGTGACAGTGGCTGTGCTGCTTGCTGCTGCTTCTCATTGTTGGGGTGGCACTGGTCATCTGGAGACAGCCCCAGAATGCCACCCCTCTTCACTCCAAGGTAGGCGACCTGCTGTCCCCAGACTACCCACCCTGGAGGACAGACCTGGCTGCCCAGGTCTGAACACCAGAGAGAACACGGAGGGGGCAGGTTGCAGAGACCAGCGGACACCCCTGCCCCAGCCCCCAGCATTCAGTGCTAATCCATTCCCATCCCATCTCCTCTGGAGCGCCCCAAGGGGTCCCTGGCGTTAGTGCACAGTGTGAGCAGGGCTGGGTCCTCCCACCTGGGGACGGGAGCTCTGATGGCTGGTGTGCTTGGGGGGCACGTCTTGGCCCACAGGTCCCTGTGCTGCCCGTTGTCCCCCTGGTCAGCATCGCTGTGAATGTCTACCTGATGAGGCAGATGGGTGCTGGGACCTGGGCAAGGTTTGGGGTCTGGATGGCGATTGGTGAGTCGTCTTCTGGGGGAAGAGGGCTCCACAGTTCTGTCTTCCCTTGGACCAGTCTCCAGCCTGATGCAGAAACCCCTGTGGCTAAAGCAGTGACCGCCTCCCTCCTGGCTGTCCTGTGGGGGGATGGGGGGAGGGACCGCCTCCCTCCTGGCTGTCCTGTGGGGGGATAGGGGGAGGGACCGCCTCCCTCCTGGCTGTCCCATTTCCCCACTAGGATTTGCTGTCTGTTTTGGATATGGGATCTGGCACAGCTTGGAGGAGGAGCAACAGCCACCAACCGCAAGCTCCCCAGCTCTCCCTGAAAACACCCCTAATGCTGGGTGGGTTTGAGTGAGAGAACAGAAGCTCTAGGCCCCTGAAGGTGCCTCCTAGGCCAGGATGGCCTGACTTGCTGGACTGTGAAGGTCAGTTGTGTTCAGAGCCCTCCATCGCCCATGAGCAGAATGCCTTCAAGTTCTTTTTTTTGTTTTTTGGTACCGAGGATTGAACTCAGGGGCACTCGACCACTGAGCCACATCCCCAGCCCTATTTTGTGTTTTATGTAGAGACAGGGTCTCACTGAGTTGCTCAGCGCCTTGCCATTGCTGAGGCTGGCTTTGAACTCGCGATTCTCCTGTCTCAGCCTCCCTAAGTGCTGGGATTACAGGCTTGTGCCACCGTGCCCGGCTTGCCTTGAAGTTCTTTAGTTCATTTCTTTAATGGACAAAAATTGTACATGTATGGCACACGTTTTGACACATATAGACCGAATGCCTAAACCAAGCCCTGAATATGTTCATTCCCTCAGGTACTTGTTTTCTTGTGGTGAAAACTCTGGGGATTGAATCCAGGGGTGCTTTATTATTGCTATGTCCCCATCCCTTTTCAGTATTTTTTATTTTGAGACCAAGTCTTACTACGTTGCTGAGGGCCTCACTAAATTGCTGAGGATGACCTCACACTGTGGTCCTCCTGCCTCAGTCTCCCTAGTGGCAGGGTATGGCTGGACGTGTGCTGCCACTGGGCCCGGCTTGTGGAAACATTAAAAGTCCCCTTAGCAGTCTTTGCGTTTGTAGTACATGGCTACTTGTGAGGATGCGGATGAACTTGTAGGACGTTGTGCTGAGTGAAGTAAACCAGGCACAGGGAGACAAGTACCACATCCCAATGAGGGACCCACGGGAGCTGCACTCAGAACAGGGAAGGGCCGGGGGCCCAGCATGCAGAGGCCCGGGCCGCCTGGCACTGGGGTGGGGAGGCGCCAGAGGAGAAGTGTGATCATGGGCTGGGTTCCAGGTGCCGCAGGAGTAAGTTCTGCAGAGCCGCCCACGGACAGCGAGGTGGGAGGATGCCTCTTGTGCACACATGTTCACCAGCCTTTCTCAGGCTTAAGACAGGCTCTCCTAGAGCCGTCCGCCATGGCCTGGAACGTGCGATCTCACTGCCTTGCCACCTGAGTCGCCGGGCTGGATTTCAGTGGCGCACCAGGTACCTGCTCCACACTGTCATCCACCCAGGTGGTGCCCAGACTGCCTTTCTGCTCAGTATCCTCACATTCCTGTCCCTGCTCCACTGTGGAGTCCTCCCCTCCTCCCCTCACCCCCATCCACTCCTGTGCATGTAGAACTGGCGGGAGGGGCAGTACCCACCCCTTCATGTAGCTCGGGGTGGCAAAGTGGGGCCCCCGGGGTCCCTTCTGCTGATGCTGGCAGAGTCCACAGAGAAGGGGGGACTGTGAAGGACAGCTCCTACGAGGCTGCCAGGTGTGCAGCATGGTGCAGGGCGGACCCTGCCTTGAGGCTTGGGTCTGACACCTTCCCGAACATGCCCCCTGGAGGACTCAATCTGTCACTATCCAAACACTAAACACTAAGTAGCTCTAGCTGAAATGCAGCCCCAACTGAGAAAAATCAAACCCAAGCCGTGCTTCAACCTCATTCTGGGGCCTTTGCCTACCTCCACAGGACACCCTGGGCCTGGTGCCACTGCCTGCCCTGTGCTGAAGGGCTTCCCACGGGCTGCAGCACCTCCCCTGAACCTCCCAGCCCCCCTCCCAGCTTCTGACCAGTCCTCCCTCATCAGCCTCCCAGAACTGGCCTTGGGCTCTGGTCTTGGTTCCCATGGTCCAGGCCCTCCCCTTTCTAAAGCCAGCACCCTGGGCACCAGCCCTCCTGGTCCTAGCTCCTGCTGTGGGTGCTCGGCTTTCCCCAGAGGTGATCCTATGTCACTCTAGGAGCTTCAGGAGGCTCGGGTCCCTCCTGAGTGGATTGCTCCCACAGGTCCCCCAGGAGAGCTGGCCAGGCTCCTTCCCCAGGATAGCCACTCGCCTGCCTCCCCTGCAATGCTATGGACAGCCTGCTGTCCCAGCTCTCTCCCCAACAGTCCAGCTCCAATGTGGTTTTCAAAATTTCTTTATTAGTATTTTTTGACAAATAATTGAACTACACTTTTTCCTGTTTACATCACATTTACAGAGTATGATGGGCTATTCTACACACGTACACAGTGCGGAATGACTGCAGCAGACATGCCTGTCACCTCACTCATCTGAGGTAAAACGTGAAGTACACTCCCAGCTGCTGCGATCTTGACCTGGGCCATTGGGTGCCCCCCACTGTCCTCACTGTGCCCCTTGGACACCATGATGCTGAGCACGTTTCCATTTGGCTGGCCATCTGCTGAACCTTCTTGGTGAAGTGCCCGCCCTTCCCCCCGAGCTGGCTTGTTTGAACGTGAGGGATTCTTCACATTTTCCCACGAGTCCTTCCTTAGGTGCATGCAGAGCGGACATCTGCCTCCAGCCTGCTGCTCGCCCTCTTCTCTATCTTGAGGCATCGTGTCCCAGGCCTTGCGCTTCTGAGGACGTCTAACTCGACCTTTCATGTCCATGCCCTCTGTGCACTGACATGACAGTCCAGCCCAAGATGTGACAGTCATCTTCTGTGTTCTCTGAAACCCAGATGTTCAGGATCTTTTCTAAATTCACTGCACTCCAGGTGGTCTTGACACCTTACTAAGAACGTTCATGGTGATGATCACAAGAACCACAGGTGATACAGACTGATCTGAAAACAGTACCCCGATACATCTTCAGAGAGTTTACATGTACCAAACATTTAATTTCCACAATAGCAGTTTTAGGTAGGTGTGATTATTCCTATGTACAAAAAAATGCACATAACACATTCTACAAATATAGATGGTCCCGATTCACAGATATTTCAACTTTCATCTTTTTCAACATAGTGTGCAAGAAGTGTACCCAACACAGCCAATGATTTTTCAACTTCATGAAGGTGTGAAAGCGTACCCAATAGAGCCACTGATTTTAGAACTTCATGATGGCGGAAAGCTACCCAGTAGAACCACCGAATTTAGAACTTCACGATGGCGGAAAGTGTACCCAATAGAGCCACTGATTTTAGAACTTCAGGATGGTGGAAAGCTACTCAGTAGAACCACTGAATTTAGAACTTCACGATGGCAGAAAGCGTACCCAACATAGCCACTGATTTTGGAACTTCACGATGGCGGAAAGCTACCCAGTAGAACCACTGAATTTAGAACTTCACGATGGCGGAAAGCTACTCAGTAGAACCACTGAATTTAGAACTTCACGATGGTGGAAAGCGTACCCAATAGAGCCACTGATTTTAGAACTTCACGATGGCGGAAAGCTACCCAACAGAGCCACTGAATTTAGAATTACACGATGGCGGAAAGCGTACCCAATAGAGCCACTGATTTTAGAACTTCACGGTGGCAGAAAGCTACCCAGTAGAGCCACTGATTTTAGAACTTCA
>PVHX01026895.1:0-20092 GCA_004024805.1 Geosciurus inauris
TTCAGATCCTATTTCTGTGATTTCATAGCTGTGTGCCTTTGGGGATGTTGCTTGATCTAAGTCTAAATTCTACATTTCTAAAATAGGCATATTACTTCTTATCTTGGGATTGATATAATATCCTTAATACAGTAGTTGGATAATGATATTTAATAAGTGGCTATTTTTATTATAAAGAAACAAAAATAGGGCTGGAGTTGTGGCTCAGTGGTAGAGTGCTTGCCTAGCATGCGTGAGGCACTGGGTTTGATCCTCAGCACCACATATAAATAATAAATGAATAAAATAAAGATTCATCAACAACTAAAAAAATATTTAAAAAAAAGAAACAAAAATATTTTTGCCAGTTGAAACATTCTACCATCATATTAAATATTTAGACCTTCATATAGTTTTTTGTTTTGTTTTGTTTTAGGTACTGGGGATCAAACCCAGAAGTGCTTAACCACTGAGCCACATCCTCATTACCTCCCCTTTTTAAATGATCACTTTTATTACTATATTTCTTCAACAATGTTGAAGTTCAGCCTATCCCTTTTTTATATTTTATTTAGAGACAGGGTCTCACTAGAATTAGAGACATGGTCCTCCTGCGTTAGCCTCCTGAGCAGCTGGGATTACAGGCATGTACCACCATGCCTGGCTCATGTAATTGTTTGAATCTTTAATACCTTAAACCAAACTATACAATAAATAAATGCTTCAAACAGATGTACTAATGGCATCCCCAATCATATAATAGTATAAAATGTTTATATAACACATTATTCAGGGGAATTTTGTACATAAAAACAGACATAGCTTTATAAAAGAAATTTTCATATTTTTTAACTGTATTATGGTTTTCATTTAAATGAGGATCAAATCTTCCATCTATATGTATGATTTTTTGGTGGCCTGATACTTTATAAAGCTGCAAAGTGCTGAAGTGGTAAAATAAATCTTACTTTCACACTAAACCAAGAGATGATATTTAGTTTCTTACATTTTCTTAAATCTGCCTGCTTTCTCTAGGTATTTGATTATCAGACTGTAGAGGTCTTGACTCTCAGGTCTCACTTAAATTTGTTCTTTTCTACCTGCAGTGAGTCACAGTCATTCTGAACTGTCACTGGAGTAACATGCCATTTCTCAATTCCCTCTTATTTCTTGTATCATTCACAGATCTGTACCTGGCCTTTCCCCCTTCTAATTAGCGAAGATAAGGATAATGTGTGACAATATAGGCAATGAAGTTGAGAAGTGGCAATTATCTCCATTAATAATTAGAAAGGTGATTATATGAACATCTATTGCTTAATCAAGTAGGTTTTAGAGTGTCCATTAGTAAAAATGTTTATTATTAAATATCAGCAGGGAATAGAAAATAGTAGAGGAGACTCCATGGGGAGGCTCTCTAGACTGGAAGACTAAATTTTGACTAATTGTTCACTTCATGAACTCATGGAGTTTTTTCTTCCTCTTTTAAATGAATTCTTCCCTGACCTAAACAGTTACTATGAAAATTGGTTTGCAGATTTGACTCTGGGAGAGTCCATTCTTACCTCTTGATTCTCATGATACATTCAAATAATTTCATGCCCCATATCTATGGATTCATTCTCTCTTCCAAAAGGAGTAATTTCTCCCTCGACTAATTGTTTTAACTTTATTACAGGGAAAATACTATACTTTGTTTTTGGTACCAGGGATTGAACTCAGGGGTACTCAACCACTGAGCCACATCCCCAGCCCTATTTTGTGTTTTATGTAGAGACAGGGTCTCACTGAGTTGCTTAGTACCTCGCCGTTGCTGAGGCTGGCTTTGAACTCGTGATTCTCCTGTCTCAGCCTCCCTAAGTGCTGGGATTACAGGCATGTGGCACTGCATCCAGCTAAAACATTATACTCATTTCACTTCAAGTTAATGCAAGGTTTTTACAAACATTTTAAATATTTTGCTGAAATTCTAACTTTTCATTCAACAAGTAATACCCTTGAATCATTTTATACTGTAATGGTAAGGTTATTGCCTTTTTTCATAAGTTAAAGAATTTTTTACTCTATTCCTTTTGAAAATTATTTGTAGTTAAATATACATTTTCTTACTTACATAATTATAATTGATTTCACCCATTAAGCCTAAAGTTGAATATGTCACAAACAATTTTTATAATACTTACTTGTAGTCAAGATTAAATGAGATAATGTATGTAAAATTTTTAACAAGTTTTTCACGAGAAAAATTTTCAATAAATAGTAATTATTCTTGTTATTAAGAGTCAAGGAGGAAAAAAAACCAGGTTGATAGTTTTTCAAGTTCTCTATAATTTGCCTTTGTTTTAAACATTTCCTTTTTTTTTTTTTTTTTTGCAGTACTGGGGATTGAACCCAAGGCCTCACTCATGTTAGGCAAGCACTCTAGCAAGCCATATCCCAGGCTTATTTTAGATATTTAGAACTTTTTTGATATAGTCATTTTTTTCAATAATAAGGATATTTGGTTTTTTCTTTTTTTCATATTTTTAAAAATTCTTTTTAAATATACACAATAGTAGAATGCATTTTTACATATTATAATACATGAAGTATAATTTATACTAATTAGAATCCCATTCTTGTGGTTGAGCATGATGTGGAATTACATTGGTCATATAGTTATACATGAACATAGTAAAGTTATGTCCAATTCATTCTACTGTCTTTCCTATTCTAAACCAGTAAGATTTTATAAGCAAAAGATACAACTAAATATCATTTAAAATTGATATCCATATTTATAAAAAAATAAAAAGTATTAAGGATACATTTATTTAACACATTACACAAAGCATGATATTGCTGGATCATTTGGCAGTACAAAATACCGTCAGGACCTTAAACAAACAGCCCTCAAAAAGGTCCCAGCCCAACCTCAGCCTAACTCAGATGATGCTGCAGACTCCTGAGATTAGTTCCCTCTTATTCACTCAGGATCACGCTTCGAAAACTCCTCATTGGGAAAACTGATTTCCCAAGGTGGCCAGGACCCCTTATCACAGGAATGGGAAAGTGAGTGAGAGATGATGCCCGTGTGAGGAAACACTGAGCACTGGTTAGGAGAAATAAATGCACTCTATCAACTTGAACAGTGCTCATAAACAATGGTAAAGGGAAAGGGGGCGAGTATGTATATCATGACACCTGTGTGCATATAAAAAACACAGAGCAATACTAAGCCTTGTTCATGGATGTATCATGTAAGACATAAAACAGACCAGAAGCTGGGGAGAAGCATGGGAAAGAATGTGACTGGGAATTGTGGAAAAATGGGAACTCCAAATTTATTTTTTTAAATAAAAAAATGAAATATTTAATTTATTGACACTTCATTCTGGAGAGGGATATGTTAGGGTTGTTATTTTATTCTTTGCCCTTCTCTGCATTGTTTAAATTTCTAAAACTGAATGAGAAAAATATAAAAGCTAAAGGCTAACTTACGAGGCCAGCAAGCCAGGGAGGGTTGGTGCTATATTGCTTTTATAATTTGGTTAAAACAAATACTCAGTCTTTCCTTTTGGTTAAACTGACTTAAGTGCACACATGTCATCCAAAACATAGGACCATTCATACCCACTTTGGACAAATGTTTTTATTTAGCAAATATATGCAGCATTTATAGTGTGCCTAGAAGTGTAACACTCAGAGGTGGAAAACTCAGAGTTTTCTAAGGGGCAGAAATATGAAATGAAATATACAAATTGTTTGGTCATGATGTATTGAGGATAAAACCTAACAAGGGCTGGGGTGAACTGAAAGGCTTCATCTGAAGGCATCCCACTTAAGTTCAAAATGCTTCTACATACTGCATTAGGCAAGTTAAATGGGACTGTGAGTCAGATCCTCCCACAACTGCAAATTGCCAGTCTCCATGTGATGTTGAGACGGGACTTAACTCTTGGAAAACCATATGAATAGCATTTCATGAAAAAGTTTACCTCTGCAGGTTTTCAAGTAATTGTCCTATCAAGATAAATGAAATGGGGCTGGGGTTGTGGCACAGTGGTAGAGTGCTTATCTGGTATATGTGAGGCACTGGGTTCTATTCTCAGCACCACATATAAATAAATAAATACATAAATAAAGGTCCATCCACATCTAAATATATATATGTATATATTTTAAAAGGTTAAATGAAATGAATTGCCTTAGTATTCATAATAGTTCAGTAGTTATGTGCATAAATAGAGAAAAAAACAAGTTAACAGGATGAGCAAAGGATTAAAAAAACACAGAGAAAGATAGCGTGGATTTGCCTGATTTTAGTAATCAGTGCAACAGCTTCATAGGTAGTTCTCAAAAATGACAGATGTACCATGTGTTATTCAGTCCAAATATACGTAATGGAATACTGAGTGGAGAGGAAAAGTCAAAGGAATGATAGGTACCCTTAAACCATAATTATTTATCCGTTCAAATAGTTACATTATTTTGGTTTTAGGGAAAATATGGCAGGGATCAGGCTCAGAGCCTCAGGTGTGGCAAGTTAACAAGAAATTTCCCATCTCATAAGTGCACAAGAATTTTAGCCTTCACTTGCTCAATTCCAGAAGCCAGGATGCTCCAAAGAGGGCAGAGGGAGCTCCCTAGTGGCCAGAGCCTGCAATTCAGCCCCTCCACCCCTCAAGCCACAAATTGGCAGATGATAGCCAGAGGAAAGGCAGTGCAGAGCAGGCTGGATTCAAGGAGGATGAGTTGCATTGCTGGGTGGGAAAAGAGACCCCTGGCCCAGCTTTCTTCCAAAATCACCAGACTATGGAAGTAGCATGTAGAAAGGAAAAGAATCCATTTTCCCCCACTTCATGTGTTCAATTTTCTTAGCAGCTTTCTGACACAAAGTAGTATTTTGTCATCTGAATTTTCCAAATGTAAATATAAATTGATTTTCTCTGGTGGAATTGGTACTTTTGTTTTCTGATAAGGGAATTAATTTGAATTTTTTGTTTCTTTAATTAATTAATATGATGTGTTGTTTTCATTAATTCCAGAAGTGGGAAGCTAAATAACCATTTAGAAGCTGCTATTCATGAGGCCATGAGTGAACTGGACAAAATGTCTGGGACTGTAAGTTAATTTATTTTTCCATTATACTGTGTTTCTTTGAAAATAAATTGTATTACATTTTTTGGCAAAGTCTCTCAAATATTGTCAAGCAACCCATGCAGCAATACTAAGTTACTAGACTAAGAAAGAAGACTGATAGCAGGAAAGATTCAAAATCGTTTAAGAAAAAATAACCTAAAAGAATTAACAACATCCTTTTTTTCTGAGATAAGAACTTTTGTTTTTCTACATAACCTTCTTTTAAAATATGAACAGCAGTATATTGAAGTTCAAACCACAGCTTTCTGCATTGCCTTTGTGAACAGCAGTAGTCATTAGTGCTACCTAAATATTCAGTAATGCAAATTTCACTCTGTCCATTAGACAAAAAAGTACAATTGAAAAACTGGGTCAAGATCAACCTTTAGACCTTTCATTTTCCATCTACTGTTACCTTAATAATATTTGACACAAAATTATGTTGTTAAATTATAAACTATAAACTCAGGTTTTAAAGTAGTACCTATTTTTTTTACATTTTTATTGAACCCTGCATATAGTAGTGTTGAATGTGAGTTTAATCATTATCATTTCATTCACATATCGATTCATTATAAACACTCAAAATATAATTTTAGTAATCTCTAAAAAGTGAATTATGTACAGCTATATAGCAATGAAAGGTAACTAACTTCTTTTACTTGACACTTTGAGTTAACAAGATCATCTGAATTTCAATAACCCATTTAATACCTACTGAATGATAAGTGGAAGTTGGAGATTGACAAAAATGTTAGGACTCATATGGGCTTAAGAAATTTTGAAATCCAAACCATCATTTCATAAATAGGTAGATTGAGACCCTGAGATTTTAAATTTCCCTCTAGAATTATAGGAAAGGCCTAGATCAGGGATTATAAACTCAACTGTCTTCTAAGGTCAAGCAAATAATATTGGGCATGAGAATAACGCAATTAGAATGGACTGAGAAAGGCACTGGTTAGAGTAGGCTACCTAACAACTTCCAATTCTGGTAACCCAACCCCACAAAGGCCTGGCTGAGGACACTGTTATTCTACACAGTCATTCAGGGACCTAGATCCTTCCTATATCAAGTCTACTATTGCTCAGGACATCAGAGTGATCCCTATATCCTCTGCGTCCAATCCAAGCAGGTGAAAGAAGAATGTGTGCAGAGGACTGTCTGCATAGTTCCAATGGGCCTGGCCCAATTATATGGCCACCTTAAGGAAGTGGGTTAGGCACTGTGGTAGGCAATATCCCTGCCCAGAAAAAAGAGAAAATGAGTTTGGCCATCATCTCAATACTCTCTGCCTCAGGACATTTGACCTTTGTGGCCAATGGGCAGCTCAGAGTGATGAGAACTGTGCATGCAGCCTTGGGCACACGCTCTCTCCTAGAGTTCCTTCTTCCACACTCCAACAGATGTTAGCCATGTGGGAATCTGTGCTAGTGTGGTAAGATCTCATCATTTTTCATGACAAGCTGGAAGTCTAGAAATATACTTTCTCATTTTTTCAACTATTTTAAAAATATTAAATGAAATACCTATTCAGGCCACATTTTGTCCATAGATTACTGGTTTATAGTCTTGAATAAAGATTTCTTTCTTCAAGTATAAAAAGCCTTCAGTTAAAGCTTTCCATTATAGTTATTTTTTAATATTTTTTTAGTTGTAGGTGGACACAATACTTATATTTACCTTTATGTGATGCTGAGGATCAAACCCAGTGCTTCACATATGCTAGGCAAGTGCTCTACCACTGAGCTACAACCCCAGCCCTATAATTATGTTTTTAATAAAAAAATAATTAGGAGGAAGAGGCATAATGTTTATGAAGAACTCATAAACATTATTTTAAGTTTTTAAATATTATCTTTAAAAAGCATTCTGCATTTGACTAAGTAGCATTAGTCTCTACTATTAGCTAACTCCCCCACCCCTCCACCCCCCCGTTGATGGAGATGGAATCCAGGACCTCGTCTCGCATTCTAGGAAAGCACTCTACCACTGAGTTAAATACCTAGCCCCTAAATATTATTTTTAAAATATATAATCAAGCCAACTTGTAGTGGACCTCAAGAGCTGATTGTGCATATCTCTTCCTAACTTAAGTTCTGAGACATCACATTGGTAGGTTGCATTGGCTATGATGGAAGTATTTATACCACAGAAATTGGCAAGTGCCACAGTGGCCTTGTGTTCAAGTTAAGCATTTGCTGTGTCACTGCCTTGGGCCCATCCTGCCTTTCCTGGATCTTGACCCAGCTCCCTCAGTAGACATATTACAATGTGAGGCGCCCCATCATTGCCTCTCAACATCATATCTGCTGTCTAATGCTCTAGTGCTGTTCAGCCTCTGCTCAATGAGATGCACAGCCTCAAATGCTGCTAGTTCCTACATTACTATAAAGATGACTTGGATTGAATAAAATGAGCAGATTATGTTATATGCATTTATGAATACATGACAGTGAGCCCCACTATTAACTATAGTGCACAAATAAAAACATTAAAATTTTCAAAAAGATGAGCTTAATTAATTGCTCTTCCTAGACTACACAAGCTCAGATCTGTCAACAGGTGGTAGTGATATTCTATTTCCCTCCTGATTCTTCTCAGAAACAAACATCCTTGAGCTGAGCTATGTGTGTGCTTTCTTATGATCTTTGACACTTCTTAGTAGTTGTAAAATAAGTAGGGTGATAAAGTGAAAAACATGTCAGGTATGTATTTACATGCTTTTCCAGGCTGTAGAGAATTCGGTGATCTAGTGCTCTCTGGCAGGACTAACTTCATTTTTTGTTTTGAGTGCACAGTGGGTGTAGCAAATGTGCACTGAATTCCCCACACTGGCTTTCTTCAGTTCTTTCTTGTGTTCCAATATTTACTGGAGACTCCAGAGTGTTGCTGTGCTTATGAGTTTCTGGTATTCCCCAACCTTTTATGGACTGTGGGCACACTGAGGTCTTGGTAAAGGTTTGAAACACCTCAGGATATCAGTGATTGAAAGTGAAAATCAGTGTCTGTTCCCTACCCAATTTCTTTACCAGAAATCATATAGTGTTTGTGATTTCGACCACTTTTGTTATTGTTTTCACCTTTTTATTTCCAGGTTCACCAAATCCCACAGGGAGACAGACAAATGAGACCCCCCAAGCCCAAGAGGAGGAAGATCTCCAGATAACAGAGACTACTCCACTAATGCGCAGTGTTTATCAAAGGAACATGCACAGATGTATCTGTATATAGGTATTGATATGGCCACAGTCATATCAATATTTAAACTATGGCAGATAGTTACCACCACAGGGTGCTAAAAGAAACAGTGATACAAAAGTTGTTTGATCAGGAAGGATAATGAATGCTGGAAAAACTAATCACAATCCCTCTATGATGAGAGTGATCAATGGTCAAGAGATTGCTGAGAAACTCTTTTTCTATAATACTAAAATTGTGATTATAAGAAATAGTCCAAATGTTTCTGAAAAATTTTCAATGTTGTATATAGAAAATACAGAATTTCATGGTGATATCAGAAATGTAAATATTGTACAATATTGTCATGTACAAGCGTACCTAATGCACACTTTATCTTTTATTGTACAAAGAAATAGTGTACAAAATCCTTTTGGTTTCTATGGAGTACACCTACCAGAGACTACCAGTGTAAAGTGATAAATAAAAATACAACCTAAATGCTTTTCTATGATAATGTAAAAGATGCTGTTTTTGTATTTAACAGCAGAGAAAAGGCATGACAATGTAATATCTGAATTATGACATACACTGCACACTACTGAGTGTCCATTTATATTGTCTATTTGGAATGAACCTTGCCTGGAAGCACTGGACTCAATTTTGGGTGTCTAGGAAATTGCAACCTTACAGATTTGTAAAGGGATGAGGGCTCACAGGTCTAAATTAAGAATTCAGAAACTGCAACCATTTGTTGCATATTTTTTTTACCTAAGTTTTAAAATAGAATAGGTTTTATAAAAAAATCTTAGATGGAATATTTTACTCAGCCATTTCCGTAGTTAATATTTGATAGCCACCTGTCAAACTAGATAGATTACCACCATTGATGCTCAGAATTAAAGTTCTTTTCCAAATGATATCTGAGAAGGTAAAACTTTCTATTTCCGCACATGAAGGCAGATCCCCACTTTGAAACCATTTCAAAGGTAAGGGTGATTATACTTCAGTTTTTCAATAATGGTAAAAATAAATACAAATCATCAAAGCTAACTTCATATCCACTCATCAGTATTACTTAACCCAGAAGTTAAGGTGGCTTACAAAATTATTAGCAATGGTAATTTTTTATCAGTATTATGTAACATATCAGATTTATTTTATTTAAAGAATTATTTATACCATTAACAGATTCTTATATATATATTAATGTGGCTGAAATGTGCAGGTTAAATCTATTAGCCAAATTATTTATATTATATGAAGTAAGAAAAAATGTGAAGCAAATGTAGAGAGAAAATACCACATTACAGTGTACAAACCTAAAACTGTGAGCCATTGTAAAGTACAAGGTAATTAATAAGAAATGTAGCACAACATAACTTTCCATCTATTTTTTACAGTTTTTGTGGTGGTGGTATAATCCTATCTCCTAGGCAGTTAAGCGAAGTTTCAGGCCACCAGACTTCAGCTGATGATTGTCAAAAGAAGGGGTCCATTTTTCCTTTTTCTTGGATCCACCAGCCCCCACCCCCAAACCACTCAGAGCACTGCCTGTCCTCTAGCCGGGGGCTCACCGACAGCCTAATGCTCAGCTGCTGTATCCCCAAATGCCACCACCTCCCCACTCCTTTCCCATCCACCCCACAAATTCCACAGTCCTGTCATGTAGCAGAGTTCCAGTAACTCAGGAAAAAGGAGACCAAGGTCATTCCTCAAGTTGGTTTCTTGGGGCCACAGCACAGAGCATGCCACCTGGGCTTATTTCTCATAGCAACGGTTCTTAGTTCTTCCTCCAGGTCCCCTCTGTCTCTCTGTCCCTTCTGTTCCCAACCTCACCCCTACCCTTGAGCCTGATGAAATGCAACTGGCTACACTAGGCTTCATGGCCTGGAAGCAGGAACACTTCCTTCATGGGGTAGGTTCATTTTGTCTTTTGTGTGTTGGTGGGATTGCCCACCTAGTCCTTCCTGCAATCACAGGAAGTGATCTTTGTGTAGTTTATTTGACACATTTTTGTTATACGTTGATATATTTAAATCAATGTTCATTTTTTGCACCAACCCGCTTTTCTACTCTTTTGTCAACACAATGTGTTTATTCACAGATAGATGCATAAGTGTGTTCGTGTGTTGGGTGTGTCTGCATGTGTTATGTGTTGATATATAGAAGATGTTTTTAGCCTTTGACTCTCCGTCTTCACACTGAGTATGTGTCAACCAAGCCTGCCTTTGGGCATTTTGAGAAATTCAGTTTGTGCTTCCCCATCATTGTATACTTTACATCAGCAGACCATGTAAAGTATGTCTCTGCCCATGATTTCACTGGTTGCTTCTGGCTTGATGTGGGTGCTAGGGATAGTTGTCTCAGTCCACTTGGGGTATTTTCCTCTCTTACAGTCGAATGGTTTCATGTAAGCAGTTAATGTAAATATTGTTAGCATTTTAGGTCATGCAGTGCTGTAACATTTTTTTTTAAATGTTGCACCTACTTTACAATTAAAAAATTGGTCACGCATACTTCAATTCTGCCCATAGAGCCATTTCTTTCTCTTTGTATTAAAGCCATTTCATCTTTTTTTTTCAAACGAAGGCTAGTCCTTCTATGTTAGTATGTTTTTTATTCCCTAAAATCAACTTTTTTAAGAAACAAAGCCAAGAATGGGAACAGAATGAAAAATTTTTGCTCCTTTAAAAAGCATAATAGTCCCTGCTGTAAAAGGAAATCAATTTTACTTTGTGTCCCTTAATGATCCTAGGAAGCTCAAGGAGAATAAACTACAAACCTAAGTAGTTTTAAAAGATTATTTCAAATGAGTGAAAATTAACTGAGCAGCTCTTGTGTGGTTTGTCTTGTTTGTAGCATTAAAAGTAATCCAGCATTTTTATTTATTTAAAGGAACATTTTTGGCTTGTGCTTTTCAGTGGCATTATGAATGAAATGCTTTAAGAACATCCATTTCTCATGATATCATGGGCCATATTTAGTCTTTTGTTTAGATGCTGACTTTGAGGTTTTGCTATGTCTGTTTTTTAAGTAAACACAGACTTCTCACTTGGACTTAACACTGCAGAATTGTGGCCACTATTTTACTTTCTCTAAGTTTTATGAAGATTTTCATATCACATGAGTTGATGCCTTTTTCATTTCAGACCATGAGCAAGTAGTCATTAACTTTGGTTCTCTTCCATGCAATTTGCAGTGTTCTCTTGCAAGTCACAAGCAATTTTGCATTAGGGTTTTAAAATCTGAGATGCATAAGATGTTGGTGGCATTGCTCTTTCTGAAAAGGAAGCCAAGATTCTATACCTTACTGAAAATCTGTCATCTTATTTACTTTGCCCATTTATGCTCAAATGGTATAATGCAAGCAAGACTCAAGACTTGTTCAATGTAGTGTATAAAATAAGTTATGCATTACTAGATTCATTTGGGGGATATGAACAAAAGATATCAACTAGCCATAACTGTAATATTGAATTAGTTTCTCTCTCTTCCATTCACTCTATCACATTTGCATTAGCCAAAGAGATAAGAACATTAGTAATTTATCTGTGTAAACAACCCAGAAGTGAATATGAAATCAGTGAGCCAAAAAGCAATAAACAACTCAAGCATGGGAAATCCTGCTGACAGTGGGGAGTCTGATATAGAAAAAACTATATAAAAAGCATTATCTTCAAATATGAAAGATTAATTTGTATCTATTGTAAATATGTATTATCAGCCTTATCTGCTTTTATACACACTGTGTGTGTACCTCAGTGACCTTTTATAAAACGGAAAAAATGGTTGATTTAATCATTTGTTATGTAAATACAAAGCTGTCTATAAATTGGAAAATTTGATGCCATATGGCTTCAAATATACAAATGTGTTTTGTAACATCATGCCTTTATGGGTTAAGTATAAATACACTGGATTGTCTGTGTAGAAGAGTAGCGGTTTACATTTTACCCACATTTCAAGTGGATATTGTCGTCCAAGTCGTTATACAGTTAGAAAAAGAGAACCACCTGAACATTTTTAATGTGAAAAACAAACACTTTTGATTTCATCAAGACTTCTTTTCAAATCAAGAATCTGTTCAGTTTTATGTTAAATGCCTTGCGTTATGAGATTTCCATAAGAGACTCATTCTCTGACAGGGATTTACCTAGGAAAACTCCCCAGTCATTCTTTTTAAGAGATAGACTACATATCTTTTTTTCCAATATCAGGTAGGGAAGAGCCCTGGTCTTCTTACTGCTTTTCAACCTATTCTTTTCTGCTTTGTTTCCATACATCTTGGAAAGCACCACACAGATAAATATGGCCTAGTGTCCAGGGCTCAGGAATCTACAGAATGTCACCTGAATGCAGGGCTTCCCAGTCTCCACCGTATTGACATTCTGGGCCAGCTCATGTTCTGTTTGGGGGAACTGCCCTGAGTATCATAGGATGTTTGGTAGCATCCTGGCTTCAACCCACTAGATGTCAGTAGTTCCTCCTCCCAAATTATAACAATCAAAGATGACTCCAGATATTACCAAATGTCTTCTGGGATGGGAAGGTGAGGGGTTCAAATGAAGATTCAAACCACTGTCTTAATGGAACCATTTAGGGAGCACATATATGTGTGAAACATGGGCAGACTTGCATGCTATCATCAATAGAAAACTGATTCCTAGAAGCACCAAAATCTTTGCCAAATGAGTGCTTCTCAGCCCATGGTTAAGGAAGTAAATACATTAACATCAGCTTTACTTTGAACTTGATGTTTTAGATAATGACCCAAGATGATCATGTTTTAAGAACTCCCAAGTAGTGGTTTAGGAGAATTACCTAGATACATGTAACTCAGCGTTTGCAAGAAGAGTGATAGCCCTCTCAGGGCAATGCACGGAGTTGTAGGTAGTGCAAGGCCCCAAATCGTCGTGTGGCTGCCTCCCTTAGGTGAAGCCAAGGAATTTGCTAAGGGAGCCATTTATGTATCAATTTTAACAGCTTTCTACAGCAGCCTGGTTCAGGTATTGTTTTTAGTTATCTTCTCATTAGTTCTGACAGAATCAATTCAGAAGATCTTGGAGGTATCATTGATATTTTTTTCATCCAGTAAATATTTACCAAATGCCACCATGTACCACACCCTATGCGCAGCAATGGGGATACAATGGTGAATAAGACAGGCCCATTCTCTGCCCTCATAGAACTGACAGAGAAGATAGAAAATAAACATGTAAGTATCATAAATGATGCCCTTGTAATTCCAGCTCCTCAGGAGGCTGAGGCAGGAGGATTGCAAGTTTGAGACTGACCTGGGCAATTTAGTGAAACTCTATCTTGAAATTAAATTTTTTAAAAGGCTGGGGATGTAGCCCAGTGGTAGAACACTTGCCTACCTACAAGGCCCTGGGTTTGATCGTCAATACTGAAAAAAAAAAAGTATGATAAATAATAAGGGCCAGGATAAGGTAGCACATTGCAAAGCTGTTGACCTTGTTTAATGGGGGTAGGGCCTTGTCAAGACTTTGCCCTTCACATGTGGCAGAGTTATTGTAGGGTTCTAAGAGGTGATATGATCAGGTCTGTGTTTAGAAAGATTTTTCTGACTATAGTGTTAAGAACAGACAGTTGGAGGGGGTAAGACTGAAAAGCATATATCTCATTTGAAGTGTTTAAAAAGCAGTTTTAAAAAGTTTCTTCAAAAAAAAAATTCCAGACCCACCATAATTCATGTTACATTTGTGGAACAAGTTTCATTACAGTCTTGAGATATTCATGTAAAAAATATATATTGTAAATTCATTTGTAATATAGATTGAGCATTCTTTTTTTAAAAAAAGGCTTTATTTTTGAAGATTTTATTTTTAGTTGTAGATGGACACAATACCATTATTTTATTTATTTACTTATTTTTATGTGGTGCTGAGGATTGAATCCAGTGCCTCACACATGCTAGGCAAGCGCTCTACCATGAGCCACAACCCCAGCCCAGACTGAACATTCTTCATCTGAAAATCTAAAACCCAAAATGCTCTAAAATTCAAACCATTTTTTCTCAAATCCAAAAAAAAAAAAAATGCCTACATGACACCACAAGTGGAAAATTCCACACCTGATTTCACTTGATGAGTCACAGTTAAAGTGCAGGCACACTAAAAATTTTGTATAAAATTAACTTCAGGTTATATGTATTAGGTGTACCTGAGACATAATGAATCTTGTGTTTAGACTTGGATCCCATTCTCCAGATATCTTATTATGTGTATGCAAATAATCCAACATTCAAAAATATTCAAAATCCAAAACACTTTTGTCCCAAGCATTTCAGATTCAGGATACTCAGCCTGTAGTCATGAAGAAATGCTATTCAGTACACTTACAGTTTCTATTGTAACATCACTCCCTACTTCTACATAAATTGGAGAATAGTGTTTCTGCTTTAATCATCAATAGTTGGAAAGATTTAAAATCCCAGAGCATAGCCGGGCGCAGTGGCACAAGCCTGTAATCCCAGCACTTAGGGAGGCTGAGACAGGAGAATCACGAGTTCAAAGCCAGCCTCAGCAATGGCAAGGCACTAAGCAACTCAGTGAGACCCTGTCTCTACATAAAACACAAAATGGGACTGGGGATGTGGCTCAGTGTTCGAGTGCCCCTGAGTTCAATCCCCAGTACCAAAAAAAAAAAAAAATCCCAGAGCATTTTGCTAAAGTAATAGGAAGCAAGATCTGCTCATCAGAATGTGCAGGTAAGTGTTCAACAAGTATGGGCCTTTGGGGTGATCTCCCCATCCCACATACCTCACCTAAAAGGAGAAACTGCAGTGGAAGAGTTAAGAAGCAGGAGGTACCAGGTGAGTACTGAGGATTATGGAAGCATAAGAAAGCAGGACCACAGGAGGTGAGGCCCAGAACAAAGCCATCTGGCTATGGGGATCTCTGCCCCACAGCAGGGGAGTCCACAGTGGCCTTTCATCATCCCTTCCAGCCCATGATTATGTGCATGCTCTCCAAAGTATCCCCAATCACAATTAGTCACCTTTCAGACTCAAGAATAGTGAACTTGAGGGCTTTTCAAAGCTAATTACTGGTTTATAAAACAAATAAACTGAGGAAATGCAATACTAGGCATCCAGAAGCCAGAAAATAGCCCTTCCCTCTAGCACAGAATCCTATACACAGGAAATGGACCCTCAGCCCATTAAAATAGATACAAACTGGGCCTTAGAGAGTCCCAGTCTAGATACATTCAAACCTAGACTATGCCACTAACTAGTTGTTTGACTTTCAGCAAATTGCCTGACATATCTGTACTTAGCTCCCTCATCTATAAATAGCATATCTAATATATAATAATATCTACAACAATCTAATAATAGCACTTCCTTCATGGGGCTGATAAAGGATTAACTGAGATAATGCAGAGAAAGTTCTTAGCACCTGCCACATGGCAGGTGCTCAGGAAATGTTATTAAACTGCTGTGTGAAAGATTTTGATTAGCAAAGTGATCCTCCACTGCCAGTGATGGGTGATGTCAAACACAGGAGCAACTGTGTCTAGAGTTCTTCTTGTACCTCCCTGGGAAGCCTCTGCAGGTAGGCGAGTATTTGCAGGTCCAGGCAGTGCTACCAAAAGGGGACCAATTTTCAGAGGCCCTTTCTGGTTCCCCCTTCCAGATCCAAATTTCTGGATCTACTATCCAATGTGTCCTGGAGGAATTATGCAACCCACGGTACCACATGCAGAAATGGACCAGCAAATTACTTCACAATAACATCTAGAAAATTATATGTCTAAGTTAAGTGAGTTGACTAGTGACCATGGCAGAGACAGAATCAGGTAGAATTTGAGAACCTTCAGCTTCAGGGTGAAGTTAGAACAAGTAGAATCTGAGAATGCAGATTTAGTACAAGAGAGAGTATATTTGACATCAGAGACTGAAATTTGAGGTCTTAGTTCTTGATACCGACTGGCTCTGATTTAGGACATATTACTTAAAAGACCCTGTAGCTAAACTCCCTGAGTGAGAACCCAGTTACTGCACAGCTGTGCAACCTCAAGAAAATCCTCTCAGGCCTTAGTTCATCACCTGAAAAATGGGGATGAAAATATAATCTACCGGGGCTGGGGTTATGGCGCAGTGGTAGCGTGCTCGCCTGGCATGCGTGAGGCACTGGGTTCGATCCTCAGCACCACATAAAAATAAAATAAAGATATTCTGTCCACCTACAACTAAAAAATAAATGTTAAAAAAAAAGAAAATATAATCTACCTTATAAAACTGCTTGAAGATTAAATAAATTAACTCATTTTTCCCATCATCCCAGATGTGGAACACCTATAAAAACTTAGATATAGCATATAATATTTAATATGTAATATACTACATTATATAGCAATAATATAATATTAATACTATATATATATAGGTTCTGGACTATGATGTTCAACCTATTTTAATGGACATGTGTCAATTTCATTGAAATATTTGCAGAATTGATAACTTGGGACTTAATGGCTAATACAGATAAGCACTAAAACAGATGAGTGTCAGGAATATACTAAGTGCTGTGTAAATTCAGTTGTTACTGTTAATAACTGTGTCTAATATATGATTGCATACATTATGATACACAATGAGAGAGTTTTTTCAAATACTGGTGGGAATGACACAGCCCTTACGTAAAAGAATCATTCTTCTGTGGGGTGGTCATCTAGGAGGGTCTTGCTGTTCACATTTAACCAAGTATTCCTCTTCTCTGATTTCAGCATGGATACTCTTGACAGGAATAAGATTTTGAACCAAGCAAGAGTCAGGAAGTTCCCAGAAGATTTGAGAGTATAAGGGGCTAAGGGATAGAGAGAGATGTTCATAACTACCCTGGATTAATTGTACCCAAAAGACTAGCATGAAAACGAAAAGAGAGAATACACTGAGGAGTGCCTTTAAAACAGAAAAAGGGCTAATATTCTACAGTAGTAATATTTTGAATTGCTATTAAGGATTATTATTATTTCTCAATTGGAAGTATCAGTCCAAATACTACACCTAGACACTTTTTCAGACTGTGAAGACCTAGGCATGTCTTGCTGAGCAAAGGGGCAGAATGTGCTCAATGCTGATGGAAGGATAGGTTTAGCTGAATGCCTAGCTCCTAGGGCAGGGCCTCCTCAAGGTTTCCTGTCCATCCTGCTCCCTGAGCCACCACAGAACACTGCTGATGGGGAATGCAGCCAGGAGGACTGGTGGCCTGAGGCTTTGGTCCCTGGACTGTCAACAAGTCCCTCCAAAACATAGCTATCCCTACCAAGTTAATCTTAAATAGCATCGGTAGTCAGGAGAATATCCTTAGGAAATCTCCTGTGACCTTTTGCAAGTTCCATTCCCCTTTTCCAATCAACTAAGAGATTATTTGGAATGGGTAGATTCCCCCCTCAAATTTCAAAATAAACATGGAGGCCAGGAGCTTGTGGTTTTAGGCTGATTCTCATTGTTCTGGTTTATTTGGCAAAGAACAGGAAGAATAATTTCACAGGAGCTGGGAAAAAGCACACAAGAATTGAAGAGAAGAAATGCAGTGGGTTCTCTGGACAAACCATCTGCTGAGACAGGAGTCAGCAAAGCCAAGGAGAGACTGTTTCTTCCCTTCTCTTTTGGCTTCCTGCCCTTCCCAAATGTCCATGGGATCACAAGGGACTGAGGCAACCAGGGAGGAGGGGCAAGTGTCTGCCTTTTAAGGCAAGCACGTCAGTCAAAAGAGCTCATGCCCAGTGATTGTTATCATACAGAGCCCATAGCTTTCTGAGTGGAGACCAAGACTAAAAAGATATGTGGTTTCTGCCTTGGAGCATAACTTTCTTTAATCTTAGGCAATGGTTTCCGCCCTTTTACCAAGAATTCCTATAAGTAAAATAAATTTAGGACATACTATATATTATACATGTATGTATATATGTGTACTACTTACTGAATTAATACATCATGTGTTATAAAACACACAACATAGAAATTAGGAAACACTGAGATGAACTGATAGAAGTCTTTCTATTTCCCTCCCTCACCCTGATGGATTATCTTGCATCATGCCTGCAATATGTTCATGCAACTGTGGAAATCCCTCGTCTAAGCAACACAAACTAAAAGGTCATAATATGTTGCTCTAATGAGCGTAGGCAAGGATGGAAACATCAAAGAGAGCCATTCAAAGGGCACCAGCTTTTCGTACTCAACTTTGCATGCTCAATTCTTAGTGAGGATAGAAAGATGAGGGGAAGAAAACAATTACTGAGAATCTGATAGTTAATAGACTGTGTATTATATTAGGTTTGAGAATAACCTTGATATCTCTATAAACTCGAAGTCTCTATGCAACATATCTCTCTGGATCTGAGATAAGGTCACTGTAGGTTCTGTCACTTGCTAGGAAGAGTTACCTACCCAGTAAGCAAGGGAACAATCGCAGGCAGATACTTTTGTGCTGCAATTGGTGGGAGTCAGAGGGCACAGCAAAGGCGCTGTAGAGCTTCTGGTCCACAGGCTGTCCCAACATCCTAACTGTGCATATGCCTGTGTGCTCCATGTACTCCCAGCTCAGGATAGTTCTAGAACCTTTTTGACAGGTACTCAATTCATGTGGTTCTGGGCAGTTCATTCATAAGGACATTGTATTGTGGGAAAGGAGCTGAACTGGGTTCTAGTTGTGGTTCTGCTATTAGTTAAATGCACTTGAGCAACTGCCTTAGCTTCTCTGAACCTAAATTTCTTATCTGTCCCTAGAGGCACAGATATCATCTTACCTCTGCCATAGGGTTATCATGAACATGCATGAGAAGGTGCTTTGCAAAACACTGTACAAATGAAGTCAGAATGTCTCCATTCCCATGCATTAAGGTCTTTTCAAAGCAGGAAGACAAATACGTCCTAGGAATTCTGGAGTTATCCACCCTCAGGAATTTTCTAGTTGTGGTTGAGAGGCCCAGCCCAGAGGGAAACTGGTACATAGTAGATTTGCAATATGAACCCAAAACTTGAGGCTTTCTAAGCCTAAAGAATAAACCAGAAGGACAAGAAAATCTTTCATAAAGCAATGGGATACGTTTCCATACGTTCCAAGGTTTCCAAGGGATATTCTTGCTTCAGTCATTCAAAAAATACTTATAAATCATCTTATCTCTGAGATAAACTGAGATAGGCTCTTCAAGAGTTGACTGGATGAGAAAGACATGGAAACAATCACTACACAACATCAACAAGAGCCACAAGCCAGGTGTGTATTATAAAGAGCTCTGGAACAGTGGGAGGCTTGAATATTGGGGAACAGGGTTAAATGATTTAGAGAAGAGTAGGAATTTACAAGTTGCCCACAGGCCAAAGGACATTCAAGAGACAGGAAACAAAGTGCAAAGGCCCAGGATGGAGATGAGGGCTAGATTGGTGTAGAGATCAGCAGGATTTCTGGGAACCATAAGGGATCCTGGAAGTCTTAAATGTCATATAAGGAAGCAGAGGGAGAGACAATAAGCTAAGAAAGTTAGCAGAAACCAGATCACGGTGGAAGTAGGGTGCTTCAGGTCTTCCAGGTCAGTAGAAAGCTATTTGAAACATTTTAAACCAGATGAGTTACAACCAGTCATACAGAAAAATAACAACAGGTATTTATTGTGCAATAGGTATTTTATATAAAAATATCAACAGCACCATTCTAGGATACAATGGTGAATATGACTGCTGTGTTCCTACCCTCACAGAATATATGGTTTAATGTCAAAGACCAATGCCAAATAAAGTGCAACAAGTGTTATGACTCCTAAAGGATTCTATGGCAC
>PVHX01026896.1:0-20102 GCA_004024805.1 Geosciurus inauris
AGGCCATGAGGATAGATTTCATTTGTTAGAGGAGGAAGCTCCCACAGTTAGACTGGGATTACTGGTGGTCGTCTGAACACTGGAGGGAAGCCATGGTAGGGGGTAGGGTGTGAGGGAGGGGCTGGCAGGAGGGAATCCCTGGGGGCCTAGTGCTCCCTCAGCATTCACAGGAGGAAGCCTGAAAAGTAATTATGTCCTGGACTCCTAGTGCCTGAAATTGGGGCAGGCAAAGAAAAGGGGGAAGAGAGGAGAAGAGCTACAGGACCAACTGCAGAAAGTGCATTCTCAGTGCTCCCAAACCCTGGGCCACTGACTCAGGATGCTGTCAACAGGGCCCCCAAGTCTCAGTTTAATATTGTTAAGACTTTGCTCCCCCCTCCAGCCCTGCCTGCTCCTTCAGGAAGGCAGGCACCCACCCTTACCTCCTTACCTGACTCTCTGAGATGGAAGCCTCATAATAATCCAGGATGTCTGTCACAGGAGCAGAACTGAGTTACCCCCACCCAGGCCTCTCCAGACACCCCTGCCACCATCACTGACGTATGTCTGGCAAGGGAGGAGCTCCTTCAGCCAAGACTGATTGATCCTGATGGAGGACTACTTGGGGATGATCCTTCATGGGACTGTAGCTTGGACCAAATGCTCTCCAGGCTCCCAGCCAGCCCCAAAGTTCAGTATTTGCCCTCATAGGCCCAGGCCAGCCCCTTCCACTGTGTTCCTTCAGAAAATTGAGGCTACTCACCCAGCAAGGCCTGGAATAGGTCACTGTGCAGCACTGTGAGGAGAGGGGGTGCCCAACGCAATAGTGGAGGGGCCAGGAGCCAGAGGGCTGACCTGGGAGCTAATGAAAAGCAAGTAGGGGAGGATTGAGATCAGGAAGAGACCAACATTGTCAGCTTTGTTTCCCCAGACTTTTCTATGGAAAGAGTCAGGGAGAAAGATCCCTGCGTCCCAGCCTCACTCCCACTATGCTCTCAGGCCTCCCCTCCACAGGGACCCCTATTTTTCACCTCTTGGTCTCTGAGACATCTCTCTCTTCTCTCACTTTAATCTCCCTAATCCTCCAGGATTGGAGTTGAGCTGCCTCGTCCCCACCCAATTCTAGCTGTTAAGCAGAGTAAGCAGTCTCTGCATGGATTGTCCCATTCCTCCTTAGGTCCCCAGGAATTATCTTGCTCCCCCTCCCCAAAGCCAAGCACAATAAGCTACACTTTCCTGAAGGGTTAGAAAGAGGGTCTTCCCCACAAAGGCTCCAACAGCTCAAAAAGAAAGGAAGCTAAACCCAGCTCTCTCCTTCCTAGGCCTGAGTCCAGTGGAAATCAAAGAAAGAGGAACATGTATTTCTTGGGACTTGAGACAGAGAAGTTTGGGGAGAGGGCATGAGAGCATGAGAATTTCTGTAGTTCCTCTTAGGCCTGGGAAGAATCCATTTGCCCAGAGGTCTACCCTGGGCACAGAGTCTCTGTGAAAGAAACATGGCAGAGAGATGTCAAGGAAGCTCTCTCTCTCTCAGGCGGTAAAGGAGAGGCAATGAACTCAGGAGTTCCCTCCTATTTTGCACTTTTAGGTGTTTTGAGAATCAGTGACACCTCTTAGGTCTCAGAAGAATTTGTTTGGGATACATCCCCAGCTTGAGTCCCTCACTCCCCATCATTACCCTCCATTCGGATTTCACAAGGAATACTAAACAGTCGTCTTGCTTTGCCTCTGACTCTAACATCTACCTAACATTTTTCTCTTCCCAAGTCTGCTTTCTAACTCTACCTGGGAAGTCCTCCCTCCAGTCTACCTCCATCCCTCTGGCTACAGTCGCCTAAGCTCCTCCCTCTGCCGTCAGTTCTATTCCATCACCCTTTCAGAGGACTATATCTAGTTCGGACAGGCGAGATGAAGGGGCACTTGGAGATCACTCCAGGTCAGCCAGAATGCCGGCGCTGGGATAGCCCCGAAACTACAACTCCCAAGACGCTCTGGCGCCCAGAAGCCCTGCCTACCACCGCGCGGTGCGTTGTGGAGGATGAGTCAGAGACTGGGCGCCCAGACTTGGGCAGGCGGGACGGGAGACCGAGGTCAGCGCTCCAAACAGTGGCGGCCGGAGCGGATCGGACATGCAGACGTCTCGGATGACTCTAAGCGCGGGGCGGCAGCTGCTGAGGTTGGGGAGCCGATGGTCTGTGTATGATAGGAGGGACAGGGATGGGGGACGGCGGGCCAGGGACTGAACCCCCTCTACCTACAGCTTGCGGCCCAGTGCACTCCAGGTGCAGCCCCGACCTAGCACTGCTCGGCGACCCTATGCCAGTGGGGCCGCTCAGGTAAGTGACAGCAGACTTGGGAAGGGGTGTGGGAGTGGGGTTGCAGCTAGCCTCCTACCACCCTGCCACCAGCAGGGGTCACCCTCTTCGTCCCACTCACCTGACAGCTCTGACACCGAAAGTAGGGGAAAGGGCAAGCCAGGGTGCCCTGGGGTGAAACTAGGGGAAAGGCACCAGGTCCACCCAACCCCCACAACCAGCTCTTCCCCAGTGCCTTCCTTGACACACTAGAAACCTCTTCCCTGGCCAAGCTAACCACTCCTTTTCCCTAGGCTGTTCTGGACAAGTCAAATTCCCTCTCCTCTGATGCTTCCATTAGGGAAAAACAGACTAAGGCGGTATGTAGATAGTGGTGAGGCCAGGTGGACCTAAACCAGAGATAGGCCTACTCCAACCAGCTCCCTAAAATCCTGTTCTCCCTGCCCAGGAATCTAAGTCCTTTGCTGTGGGGATGTTCAAAGGCCAGCTCACCACTGATCAGGTGTTCCCATACCCATCCGGTAAGGGAAGGGGTAGTCAGCACCCGGGTGGGACAGGGCAATCTCACGCCAACCTCGCCTGACTCAGCTCACCTGACTGACCTGTCTTTCCCCTCCCCATCTCTGCAGTACTCAACGAAGAGCAGACACAGTTTCTCAAAGAGCTCGTAGGGCCTGTGGCTCGTTTCTTCGAGGTAAAGAATGACTGGGGCTTTGTATCTGATGGGATAGGCAGAAATGCTAAGAGTCTTAAAAGGAAGCAAGCCTGGACTTAGGATCTTGTGCCTTTCCCAGGAGGTGAATGATCCTGCCAAGAATGACACTCTGGAGAGGGTGGAGGAGACTACTTTGCAGGGCCTCAAGGAGCTGGGGGCCTTTGGTCTGCAAGTGCCCAGTGAGCTGGGTGGTATGGGCCTCTGCAACACCCAGGTGAGGAGAGCCTTCTCATTACTTCTCAGTATCCCACCCTACTCCAGCCTGGCCAGTTCTGCTCCCTCCTTATCCCTAAAGCCAGTGTTTTTCTCATGCAACTGCTGTGGGGGCCTGTGGGAGTGTGACTCCTACAGCTGTGTATGCAATCCAGCTGTCCAAACAATACAATCTACATGCAGTCCCTTAACTTCACCCTGGTTCCTAAATCCTTGGGGACTGACAAGGTAGCATTATCTGATAGGATAGTAGGAGTCTCCCACTAAGACCTAGGACAAAAGCCAGCATCCTATCATACTCTCTTCATGATCCCAGTTCCCTTCTTCACTCTGGAAGATGGCCTAGGCCCTGCCCTGTTGCCCATACTCTCTTAAGGGTAGGTACCTATGCAGCCAGTTACAGCCCCAGATGCCTACTTCCCCTCCAGTACGCTCGTTTGGCAGAGATCGTGGGCATGCATGACCTTGGCCTGAGTGTTACCTTGGGGGCTCACCAGAGCATCGGTTTCAAAGGCATCCTACTCTTTGGCACAAAGGCTCAGAAAGAAAAATATCTCCCTAAAGTGGCATCTGGTAAGGCAATCCTAAATAACTTGGATTAAGGGTATCCTGGCTTGGCACAGACTAGGCCAGTTAGTATTTAGATTACTACAAAGCTGGGCACATCACACAGGGGAGATTCTGGGGAGGCATCAGTGAGTTGGTGGGGAAATGCACAGAAATTGGATATAGCTAGAGGTATTGGGCTGCCTGGGGGAATGGTTCAAAGAGGACCAAGGGGAATTTGATGCCCATGAGGACTTCTGGTAAAAGAGCACTCCCCACAACAGGGGAGGCTTTGGCCGCTTTCTGTCTAACGGAGCCCTCAAGTGGATCAGATGCAGCTTCCATCCGAAGCTCTGCTGTGCCCAGCCCCTGTGGAAAATATTATACCCTCAATGGAAGCAAGATTTGGATCAGGCAATCTCCTATTTCTACCTTCTTTTCTCTCAGCCCAGTTCCATTCCTCACTGTTCTGAGCTCTCCCCACTCTGACCACCCCCCCCCCATTCTCCCACAGTAACGGGGGCCTGGCAGATATTTTCACAGTTTTTGCCAAGACACCAGTTACAGATGCAGCCACAGGGGCTGTGAAGGAGAAGATGACAGCTTTTGTGGTGGAGAGGAACTTTGGAGGTGTAACCCAGTAAGTGGATTTGGGCAGGAAGTGGTAAGGACCAAGGGCTGGGAGCAGCAATGGGGCTCCAGAGCAAACAGATGTTGTAAGTTATCGGGGGAGGGGGGTGTACAAAAGCCATACCAGGTAGGCATCACGTTCCCTTTGAGACATATATATTTGTGGAACTGACTTAAAACTTTGGCTTCAGCAACCAAGTCCAACACAGGGTAGCAGGACATAGCTAGACCTCTAACCCGCAGGACATGCAAGCAGTGTTACCTGTACCCTTAGTCTGGGAGTTGTAGCTTCTTTCTGGTTCTAAGGAATGGAGGGACCTTTTCCCATATGGAAACCTGTTCATACCTTAGCTTTCTTGCCTTGTTACAGTGGGCCCCCTGAGAAGAAGATGGGCATCAAAGCCTCAAACACAGCAGAGGTGTACTTTGATGGAGTGCAGGTGCCATCAGAAAATGTGCTGGGTGAGGTAGGGGGAGGCTTCAAGGTTGCTGTGCACATCCTCAACAATGGAAGGTTTGGCATGGCTGCAACCCTTGCAGGCACCATGAAAGCCATCATTGCCAAGGCGGTGAGTAACCTGCCTGAATTCAAGCTAGCTTGAATGAATCACAATATCCCCCTTTCCATGTGTCCCTGGTTCCCTAGCAAGCACTCCCTACACCACAGACCCCTCCCCTGCCAGCAGCTCCAGACCTGCTAGCTTAGGTCTCCATCTGATGTGGACTGAACTCTTGGCTGTGACAAAAATCCATCCCTCTGGCCTAAGCCCAGTCCCCCTGCTGGGGACAGCAGACAACAGTGGGACATGTGTGCCCTCTTCCAGGTGGATCATGCTGCTAATCGTACCCAGTTTGGGGACAAAATTCACAACTTTGGGCTGATCCAGGAGAAGCTGGCCCGAATGGCTATGCTGCAGTATGTGACCGAGGTGAGGGTGGCTTTCTTCCCAGTTGGGTCAGACTACAACCCCCAGCAGCACCTGGGGCAGTGGGTCTCCAGCTTTACACCAATGCCCTAGGGGATGCGGGGAGGCATAGCCAACTCAGCTTCTGAAGGGAGAGAGTGATGCTATTCTGCTGAGATGCTTCCCAGAGGTAGCACAAGTTAATTCTACCCCCAATCCACACTTTACCTTCACCCCTTTCAAGAAGTCCAGTGCCTGGATCCCCTAATGCACCAACTCAGAAGACCAAATATTTACACGTGCCTGACCTGACCAGAGTTGGAAGGTGAATACAAGGGCCACGAGCAGTTAGTCAGACCTGGTTTTCAAGATTTGGGTGTTGAATCTGATGCAACTCTTTTCAATTTTCCTTCCCATGTGCCAACCATACCACTTCAGTCCATGGCTTACATGCTGAGTGCCAACATGGACCAGGGATCCACAGACTTCCAGATAGAGGCTGCCATCAGCAAAATCTTTGGCTCGGTGAGGACCAAGGCTTGACTAGGGGGAGTCTAGTTTGAGAGCTCAGCTCTAGGATAATCTCATCTGGTTCTTTATCCCTAGGAGGCAGCGTGGAAAGTGACAGATGAGTGCATCCAAATCATGGGGGGCATGGGCTTCATGAAGGTACAGGATGGTCCTCTGCCAAGGGGTAGCCAGGCAGAATAGGTAGGCACATCAACAGCGACTCATGCTGTCTTCTTTTGTGCTAGGAGCCCGGGGTAGAGCGAGTGCTCCGAGATATTCGCATCTTCCGGATCTTTGAAGGGACAAATGATATTCTTCGGCTCTTTGTGGCTCTGCAGGGCTGTATGGTAAGAGAGGAGAATTGGGGAGAGAAGGTGGGGAGGACAGTTAGTTCTGACTATTGGACCTTCCTCCCCAACAGGACAAAGGAAAGGAACTTTCTGGGCTTAGCAGTGCCCTAAAGAATCCTTTTGGGAATGCGGGCCTTCTGCTAGGAGAGGCAGGCAAACAGCTGAGGCGGTAAGTTCAGGGACTATGGCCAAGAGAGGGCAAGGTGATATGTGGTAACTAACCAGTCACTCTCCCCCTTCCTCCCAGGCGGGCAGGGCTGGGCAGTGGCCTGAGTCTCAGTGGAGTGGTCCACCCAGAGTTGAGTCGGAGCGGTGAGCTGGTGAGTGGTCAGGAGTAGGGCAGAACCTGCAGCAAGGGCTGATGCTTCTAATCCCTGTGACCATTCTCCATCTCTTCAGGCAGTGAAGGCTCTGGAGCAGTTTGCCACTGTGGTGGAAGCCAAGCTGATAAAGCACAAGAAGGGGATTGTCAGTGAGTAAGCTCTGTCTTGTGCTCCCCTCCAGTTGCTGTTCCCTCCCTCAGATTCTAACCACACATACCCCAATCTACCTGACAGATGAGCAGTTTCTGCTGCAGCGTCTGGCAGATGGGGCCATTGACCTCTATGCCATGGTGGTAGTTCTCTCCAGGTAAGGAGGCAGAGGTGGGGTGGGAGGCATGAGCCACACTGGGGCTGGGCCAGGATCATAGCCCAGGTTATCTTCTCTCACTTCCCCACCAGGGCCTCAAGATCCCTGAGTGAGGGCCATCCCACAGCCCAGCATGAGAAAATGCTCTGTGACAGCTGGTGTATTGAGGTAAGCTTTGGGGCTACCCACTGTAGGTGGAGGACTCAAGGCACAAGCATGACCCCCCTCCTTCCCTCTCTGCAGGCTGCAGCCCGGGTCCAAGAGAACATGACTGCTCTGCTGTCTGACCCTCGGCAGCAGGAACTCTTCCGCAACTTCAAAAGCATCTCCAAGGCCTTAGTGGAGTACGGTGGTGTGGTTACTAGCAATCCCCTTGGAGTCTGAATACTCCCAATCAGGGCCTGGCCTGGTTAGGTGCCTTCTCTCAAGCTAAAGAACAAGCCCCCTTCCCTGGGGGTCCTGGTCTGTCCTGAAGAAGGCCTTGTTTTTCCAGGACTGTGCCTGATCTCAGGAGCACTTAACTGCCTCACAAATAAAATTTCTAACAATTCAGGCTTTGCTACTGTATTTCAGTTCTTTCCCTCTTCTGCCTGCCTCCCTCCCAAAGAAAGGAGCCAGAGGCGTGGGGAGTTTGCCTCTACTGCTTTATTTGGTGTTTTATACAAGTGACTAAAATAAATAGAATAACAAAGGCAGCTACACAGCCCCCACCCAATACCAAATACCCCAGCTTCCTTGGACTGCTATCTAGAATGCCCAACCCCCTTCCTCCTCCCCGTGTACCACTGACCACCCCCAACCCTGCAAAGGGCAGAGCTGACTGGAAAACTGGAGGAAGAGGTCACATTCTGGGGTTAGAAGGGGCCCGGGAGAAAGAGGATTCTTCATATAAAAAAAGTGTCTATTTAAAAAATTCCCAAAACTGTAAAAAAGTCTACTTCAACCCCCCAAAAAGGCTTATAAAAAACAATAAAGCTAAAAATAACCAAAGGTCCCTTGTCTGCCCCTGAGGGAAGGGGGAGGACCAGGCACTGCTGGTGAGAGTCACAGTGGTAATAAAATGGTAGGCTGAGCCCAGGCACTGCAAGAAGCAATAAGGTGGTGATTGACAGGATACCCAGTCACAGAACAGGGGCACCAAGCTGACACAGGACAGGCCAAGGGTACAGATCAAACATGCCCCCGGGTGACCTCTACATAACATCCACAAAGAATTCACTGGGGTTGCCCATGGCCATGTGGAAGCTTTGGCGGCTGGCTGTCAGTTCTGGGGGCACAGAACCCAGGTCTCTGACTGGAGGAGCACCTGGGGGTTGCACTGCTGGAGGAACAGGTGGTGGGGGTGGGGGCATCATGACCACCATCATTGGGTTATAGGGGAGAGCCATGCCAGGAGGAGGTCCATAGGTATGTAACCCTGGGTGGGCTCGGAGATTGGGAGTACCCCCTGTTGAGCCTCTGGATGGAGGAGGGCCCCCGTCACCAGTCCCACCAGGTTCCCCACCCCGCCGAAGGCTGCCCCCCCGACTGGAGGGCTCAGACTCACTGCCACTGCCAGACTTTGACTCAGGGGCCCGTTCCTCAGGTCTCCCTGTGCGTCCAGCACCCCCATCACTTCTTGTTGAGCCACTGCTTCGACTCCCTATGGGGAAAGAAAAGATGGGGAAGTGAGACTCAGCCCAGGATCCTCTGGCTTCTCCAGCCCGTTCCAGCCTCTCCTCCCTGGTTCCCCTCAACTATAACCTCAGACCTTGGTTGTATTGGTATCTGGAGTGACTTACCCTCACTGTGCTGGCTGCTGGCACTGCCCCCACCATAGGTGTAGGACGAAAGCTCATGGTAGGGTGGGGGCTGGGGACTATAGGGGTGTGGGGCTGGGTACTGATAGGAGAAGGTGGGCAGTAGGGGCCAGGGGGTGGCCCCAGGCAGAGGAGCCAGGGTGTCCTGGTCTGAAGCCCCGCTAGAGCCATCATTGTCATTCAGAGACAGGTTGACTAGGTCTGCAATACAAGGGAAGAGAGTAAGAAGTCACTGTTTTAAGAGACCAAGAACCTAAGACACTGAATGGAGAGGAACTAGGAAATATTTCTCCAGAGCCACCCATGATGGGGTTCAAATGCAACAAGGGCTTCTGATAAGAAACTACTACTCCTAGGACAGGGTCTCGGGCAAAGCTGCCACCACTACTCCATATGCTGCTGTGAAACTAGGGAAGAGGTGTCCCCTCCTCCAGCAGCCACAGCTCTGCACCTTGTGCATGGCTTGTTCAGCAGATCATGAGTGGGTATCAGCTCTCACCCACAGCCAATGCAGGACACATCATGCTGAACTATTCACAGTGACCCTGACTGCAGTTTCTAGGTCTGTTCTGGGGTTGGAAAGGCAGGCCACACCTGTCTCCCAGGGCTAGGGGGGTACTTACAACTCTCACAGCCACCACTGAGGTCTCCGAAGACATAATAGCACTGCTCAGAGAAGGTGATCTTATTCACAGTATGTCGGATGAGACCTGCCTTCAGAAGCCCACTGGCATACTTGCGGGCCTCCCGTCGCTCAGGAAAGCCCTCCACATGATGGTAGAGCCAATCAACCACATCCGAGCCTGACATCACCCACAGTGGAAAAAAGCCTCAGTTTCTCCTTCCAAATCTCACCCTCACCTCCCCCCGGCCTTGGTTGGTTCCTCCCATTCCCATGCCACCTGCCCAGGCCCAGTGGTACCCAGAAAGGCATTTGGGATGGTGATCTTGAGCCACATGCGGTCCCGGACTTCCAGCCCTGACTCTGGAGCTGCCATAGCCTTGGTCACAGATGCCATGTCCATATGTATAGAGAGACCCCGGCCCTCACAGCCTGACAAAGACAATGAGAAGTAGGGGATAGGGCCCACTCCCACTGATGGCCAGCCAGCCAGCCTTCCGGGGGGTGGACTGGGGACTCACCATCAGGCAGAGAGGATCCAGACGTAATGGTGCTCATGGATGAGGAGCCTGGATAGGCTGGGAAGGTGCCAGTCAGTGCAGCCGAGTGTGACACCCAGGCAGCAGGGTCAATTGGCTGGATAGGCTCATCTGAACAGGGCAATACACTAATCATGTCTCAATCTCAGAAAGCCAGTCCTCTCTTCCCCAAACTTAAGATTCTGATTCCTCTTCTTCCCTAACCCTCTCCAACCTATTTCCCGCAGCCTAGAGGTTCAGCCCCACCTCCCAGCTCCCCTGTTCTCTTGGATTAGGGTCTTAGCCTGAGTCTCACTCACTTCGGGGGAGTGTGAAGTAGGCCTGAGGAGAGGGATCCCAGCACTTGGCCACTGTCAGCACAATGGGGCTGTGGGGAAGAAAAGACCAGTCAAGGAGGGATAGGGAAGAGGCTCAGGAATGCTGAGGTCTGGAACAGGAATGGATTCTGGGGCTAGGGATATAGCTCAGTGGGTAGAGTGCTTGCCTCACATGCACAAGGCCCTGGGTTCAATCCCCAGCACCATAAAAAAACAAAACAAAGAATGTATTCTTGGACAGAAAGGGAAGAGCACACCATGGCTGGACTGGAGAAAATGAGGGTGGAAGGCTCCATAATATGGACTCACCAACACGGATAACTAAAACACACTACTGAGTGAAACGGGACTACACACTGTACAATTCCACATACAGGAAGTACAGAACAGGTAACAGTGACCATGTTGTTCCAATTCATGCATGGGTAGAAAAAAATCAAGGGAGCCGGTCGCTCAAGCCTATAATCCCAGCACTTAGGGAGGCTCAGACAGGAGAATCGCGAGTTCAAAGCCAGCCTCAGCAACGGCGAGGCACTAAGCAACTCAGTGAGACCCTGTCTCTACATAAAACACTAAATAGGGCTGGGGATGTGGCTCAGTGGTTAAGTGCCCCTGGGTTCAATCCCCAGTACCGGGGGAAAAAAAAAAAAAGGGAAATGGAAGTTTTCTCAACTAAGTAAGTAGTCAAGAGAAGGTTCACGGGGCTGAGGTTGTGGCTCAGTGGTAGAGCACTTGCCTCGCATGTGGGAGGCACTGGGTTCGATCCTCAGCACCACATATAAACAAATGAATAAATAAAGGTCAATCAACAACTAAAAAAAATTAAAAAAAAAAAAAAAAGAGAAGGTTCATCCCTAGGGGAGAAGAGGTAGGACACAGGAAGAGACACCCAGGGGGGCAAGGTCTCTGAGCTATCAGCAACCTTCTGTTCCAAGAATTAGGTGGTAGTGACATAGAACTCACTCTAGAATTATTTGCTACATTAAATTTTTGTTTCATACATTTAAATGTACATCGTCCCACTTCTTAAACTATCAAAACACAAGGTGAAAAGGCATAAACAAGCCAGGCGTGGTGCACACCTGTAATCCCAGCACTTGGGGAGGCTGACACAGGAGAATCTCAAGTTCAAAGCTAGCCTCAGCAATGATGAGGCACTAAGCAACTCAGTGAGACCGCCCTGTCTCTAAATAAAACACAAAATAGGGCTGTGGGTATGGCTTAATGGTCGAGTACCCCTGACTTCAATCCCCACTACCAAAAGAAAAAGAAAACGCATAAATAAGAGGCCTAAAAAACTGAGATTAGCTCAGAGGCTCACCCAGGCTTGTGCACAATGTCCCTCAGCACCCGCACAGCATCATCATTGCTCATGTTCTCAAAGTTCATGTCATTCACCTGGAAGTGAAGAGAAATGAGTCAAGGCAGGATAGCAGGGTGGGAGGGGTAAGGGTCCCTGCCTGAGTGAGCTCAGCAGCCCACCCCAACACACCTGCAAAAGCATGTCCCCTGGCTCAATGCGCCCGTCAGCTGCCACAGCACCCCCCTTCATTATGGAGCCGATGTAGATGCCTCCGTCACCCCGCTCATTGCTTTGGCCCACAATGGAGATGCCCAGGAAGTTGTATTTCTCTACGGAGGAAGTCCATGTGAGGAAGGAAAAGCCCTAAAACCCTGGAGACCAGGTCCTCCCCTTCCCCAGCCAGGCCCCACCATACCCATGTTGAGTGTGACTGTAATAATGTTGAGAGACATCGTGGAATCTGTGACACTGCTGAAGGATGAGGTCTGTGGAGAGACAGGAGGGAGTTGGACTGTCCTTCAGCAACCCAGGTTGCTTCTGTGTCCTAGGACCGCCTAAACCAAAGCCCACTTGTCCCATGAGAACCCCCTCACCCTTTCCATGCGAGGTGGCCGCTGTTTCCTCCGCCGTCGGTGGCGTTTGAGGAGGCGGGAGGCATTGCTTTGCTCTGTGGAGCTGCTGAACCTGACAACAGTTGGGAAGTGGAACTCTCATAGGCAAAAGTGGTCATAGAACTAAGATAAATAATGAGGACTGATGAAACAGAGGGAAGAGAGGGGCCAGAAGCCCTGGAAGAGGTGGAGATCTGTACCTGCTCATAGTGTCGTCCTCATCTGAGTCTCCCAGGCTGGTACTCTCCAGCTCACTGGTCATGAGGGTAGAAGAGCTCTCATATCCCGCCAGGTGGCGCTCCAGCCTTGAGGGGCCACTGGGCCTGTGGCCTCCAGCTGTGTAAGAGTAAGAACCTCAAATACAGGCCTCTTGCCCCTCATCCTCATCAAGGCTGAGACCCATCTCTCTCCTCAGCTCCCAGTTTACCCAGCCTCCAGGACCTGGCCTCCCTTACCGCCATGCTCACTGCTGTCTCTCCTTCGAGGCCGCTCCCGCCTCAGGGACACAACTGACTCAGTTTCTGTCTCAGGGTCCAGATTTTCATGGCTTCCAGACACATTAGGGCTAGATGGGCAGAGATAGTTTCCAATCCACATCAGAACAGAACTCCATTCCTTAGCCTTCCCTCCCAAAGGGCTTGGATTGTTTCCCCTAGACTCTAGAATGCAGATGACTCACTGGAAGGATGGAGGCCTTGAATCCCCAATGCCACTGGTCCTCTCTGGTGGCAAAGGGGGTAATGGTGGGGGTGGAGGCACCAGTTCTGTCCGAGGTTCATGGGCTGGGGGAGCCACCTCGGGTTGGGGGTTATCTGATGACACTAGCTAGAAGAGTGCAAATAAGAAAACATGACTCCATTGGGAGGTGGGGTATAAGAAAAGGAATTAAGAGAAAGTATAAGAAAGGGGAAAGGATCTCAGAGACCCTACAGCCCAAAAGAGTAGCAAATAAAAGAGGCTCAAGAAGGTGGCTGAGGGGTTCCTGCTGGCTCTCCAAGTAGGCAGGGAAACAGGGAGCCAGTGCTGCTAACAACTGGGCACAAGGAGCTACAGAAACAGATGAGAGGCTTAGAGCAGCTTGATAATGAGTATCCTCACCCAGGACACCACTCTTCCATTGAAGCAGGGGAGGCGGGCATTGTCATCTGAAATTTCTTCCTTCACCACCCTGCCAAGAGACCTGAGAGGTCAGCAAGACTGGACTAGTCATCCTCACCCTCATCCCCAGAGTTTCTCCCAATCTCCATCTATCCCAAAGATGCTAACTCTCTCCTGCCCCATCCAAGTCCTCTGCTCTTATGCTGACACAACTCACTCACAATTAAGAATCTCCAGACTCAATTCTCTTTCCTAACTTCACCATCTCTCCCCAGCTCATCCTCAGGGGCACAACACTGCTCCAAAAACTTTCCTGGGCTGGGCATGGTGATGAATGACTGTAATTCCAGCAAATCAGAAGGCTAAGGCAGGAGGATCACAAATTCAAAGCTGGCCTCAGCAATTTGGTGAAGCCCTAAGCAACTTCGTGAGACTCTATCTCAAAATAAAAAGGGCTGGGGATGTGACTCAGTGGTTAGCACCTCTAGGTTCAATTCCCTGTACTCTCCCCCCAAAAAATTCTTAGATCTGATTCAACTTCATCCAATTTCAAAGGCCATCCTCTATGGTTGCCCAGCTGCCCCAGTTAACTTAGGAGCCTTGCTGGCAGCCTCCTCCCAATCCCATCCCTTTACACACCTGCCCAAAAAAGGTTTTGGTCCTCAAGTAAGTCTCTACTCTTCCACTTCCCTTTAGTTTTCTCTAATTTACATCCAGAGAGCTGTCCAAATGTGAGGTCTTTGCCTGGGTGAAAACACCCGTTAGATGAAACAACAGTACCTCCTCATTGTGCAGAGAGCTCCTAAAGAGAGGGGAAGCAGAGCTTCCCATTCCCCTGTGTGCCTCACCTGGCACTAAACACTGCACTAAGCAATCTGCTCAGCCTAACAGATCTCAAAGCCCACCCTCAGAGAACATCTCTACCACAGGTTCCCTGCCATCAACTGGACTTGCCCATTCCTCTCAACTACCACATTGAATCATTAACACCTAGTCTGTTCAACACCATGTACTGGGCACACAGCACCATTCCTGACTTTAGCAGGCATGAACAAATATCTATAGACTAACTCAATAAACATATCAATTATCAGTCTTTATTACATACACCCTCACCCTCCAATCAGGATTAACCCTTTAGCCTAACATGATCTGGGAGCCTGGATATATTCCATTAATCCACTTGCTACCAATGTGACAACACAGTCCAGCACTACCAATCTGTTCAGTATAATGTAATACTCTTCCCAGCATAACTCAATCTCAGTATAGCTCAGTCTACTCCAAGACCTATATTTCTGTATCACTATAACCTAATCTACAGACTAGTCAGCCTTGACATTAAAAATGCAAATTGCCACTCACCAAGAATTTACTGTGTGCCATGCACCTGAAATAAGTGTTTCACTCTATGATTAGCTCCATTTTACATAAGAGAAAATCAAGGAACAGAAATTAAATAAATTGGCCAAGATTTCAATACTGACCAACAGAATCACCTTGATTTAAATTCAAGATAATGCCCAAGATAGTATCTGCCTCCCAACATTGAATGATCTTTCTAGGTAGGGTCCAGTTTGTTCAGTTCTCCTAGCCAAGGGTGATGCACTAGGCTAGAATGTTCACCAGGTAGGAAGTCTCTTCTTCATCCAGGTGGCAAATCACCTTTGTCTACCTGACACCACCACACTCCACCCCCACCAGCTTCAGGCAACCCAGATTATCCCAACCTAACACAGTCTACCTACAAAAAGAAGATCTGACAGCCAGGCATGGTGGCGCACGCCTGTAATCCCAGCACTTTGGGAGGCTGAGACAGGAGAATCCCAAGTTCAAAGCCAGCCTCAGCAACAGCGAGCTGCTAAGCAACTCAGTAAGACCCTATCTCTACATAAAACACAAAATAGGGCTGGGGATGTGGCTCAGTAATCGAGTGCCCCTAAGTTCAATCCCCAGGACCAAAAAAAAAAAAAAAAGATCTGATGTCGATTTAAGGACTCAGTCCCAAAGGCTAATACAAATGGGTTCACTTGTATTATTTACAGTTCCAGTCTAGCCCAGGACAGCCCGGAATGTCCCAAATCACTCCAAGAGAGCTCCATCTATTCTAGTATAGCATAGTGTTCCCACAAGCAGCTGCCTGCACCAACATAGACTATGATATCCCAATACAGCTGTCTGTACTGGCTAGCACAGCCCCCAACAGTCTGTCTTGAATGGCCCAATAAAACCATGTCTGGTACCAAGAGAAACTAAAAGCAACCCAGTAGTACAATCCATAATTGTCAAAGTTTCTCCAGGATAATCTCCAGTACAGCCTAGAACATCCCAAAGGAGTCTTCTTTGCATTAGTATAGACTAGAACGTCCTGAAACAATCCTGTCCTAATATATCCCAAATTGCCCCAGTACAATCCAAACTACACCAGATAATAGAATATCCCTACCTAGCCCATGAGCTACAGGACTCTTACAGCATACTGAACTACCAGAATACAGATAAATATACCTCAGCGCAGTCCAGACTATACCCTACCCCCCACAAAAATGTGTGCCCCTATCTTTCCCAGTGCAGCCTAATCTTCTCTAAACTGTTTTAGTATAGCCCAGGCTGTCGTCCTCCTGTAGCTCCGTGTGCCTCTGTCCAAGTGTAATTTGGTCCGCCCTGAGATACAGCCAGTCTATCCTAGCATAGTACAATCTACTCTACCATGGAGCAGAAGATCCCAAAGTAGCCTAGTGTAGATGTGCGTCCCTCAATATCGTCCAATCCACTGTAGCACAGCCCCGGTGCTTCCCAGTCTAGGCCTCGCGCTCACCCGAAATCCTGATCCATAGACTTGAAAAAGTACTTAGCGCCCGCGGGTCGCTGCAGAACACTCTTGAAATCTCCTAGCGTGATGCGCTCGGCGGGGACAGGGATCTTCACCAGGTAAGGAGTCTCTTCTTCATCAAGGTGGTAAATCACCTTCGTCTCCCCGGCACCAACGCCCCCAGTGCTGCAGCCGGCCATGGTCTCGCCCGCGCGCTCCCGGAATCCACCGCCCACCCAACGGGGGTAATCGCCCCCGCCGCGCCTGCGCACACCCGCAAACGAGCGAGAGCGCAGCCAGAACCCGCTCAGTGCGGGAGATGAGCAAAAGAGATAAGGCGTGAGGCAGCGGGGTGGTGGCAGTGTGCCGAAGGGTGCGACCCAAAGCCGCGGACGCCGCGAACGCGCGCCACCGCCACCGACGACGCTGGCGTTCTCCAGATCCCCGCCCACCTCTCCTCATGCCACGTGACACAAGCCCGCCCACTTCGCACCGCCCTGTCACGTGAGGCCTCACCGGCCACGTGACCCTCGACTCCTCCTAGGGCTGCCGCCACGTGACCGCTGCCTTAAGCAACGGTCTCGGGGTCCAAAACGGCTCCGCCCCCAAACCTACCCCCCAAGAGGTCGAGCCAGCGAACACCTTGACCAAATTGGCCTCTGCTCTAGGAGCAGGGAACTGGCTCCCATTGCGCAGTACTCCTCCCAAGCAGGGAGTGCAGTAATATGCACACCCTGGACAGTGGGGATTGTTTGGGGCTGAGGATATCCTGGAATGGGGAGGGGCAACCCAATTGGGGTTTTAGGGTTGGTTCCTCCAGAGTATATGAGATGGGTAAAGCTCAGAGCTGGGCCATTTTCAGATAGGACCTTGGGGGGGGGGATTTCAGCCCCAGCTCCTGCCAGTCTTCTGCCAGCTTTTCCAAAACCTCCCTCCCAAGCAGGACAGTCAGTGAGGGCTATAAACACAAGAGCCCACTCTGCTTTATTTACAACACGCAGGCTGTCTGTACAAACAGCTAGCCTGTATTATTAAAAACAAGAGGTGAGAATCATCACCTTTCTGCTTTCCTTCCTTACTTGGCCAAGCTCTGGTACTCCACCTTTGAGCTGCCATGCTCAAAAGGGGAAGTCCAAAATTAAAAATACAACTGGTGTAGAAGAAAATAAATGGGGAGTGAAATAGAAGAAAAGATGGAGGGGAGTGCTATATTTACACTAGTTTTATAGACAACTGTCCCATTTCAACCCAATTCGAACCCTGGCCCAAAGAATAGACATTGTGTCTATAGACCCAGACAGTTTCCTTCCTCCAACTATAATATGTCCAATTTCAAGTCCACAGAATGGGGAGGAAGGATAGGGTAGGATCGAAGCCACTCATTTCCATTCCAAACAAGTCTCCTTTGGGAATTCCTGCCCCAAATAAAAAGAGTATTCAAGCTCCAGGGGAACAGGCTGAGGACCCTGAGGCTCAGTTCCCAAGTTATGTTGTCATTTTCAAGTTCCAGCCTAGAAACGTCAGGGCTCTCCAGATTTGGGAAGGCCTGCTAATCGCCGGGCCTCTGGCCGAAGTTCCTTGCATTTCTGACAGTAAAAGAAGTCAGGGACATTGGTCTTCTTTATCTTAGCACAGGAGAGATGGATCCATGTCCCACACAGGCTGCACTCAATCATGGGCCGCCCTGCAAAGGGCTTTCGGCAGTAACACGTGATCAGATCCCATGAGTCATCACCTGGAGAAAAAAGGTTCATGTGATATTCTGCCTTGAGCTACTGGACCCACACCCCACAATCCCACCATCCCCACTGTTCCTGGGCAGCCCCAAACCCTCACCTGATTCTACCATGATATCCTCATCCATGACCCGCATCTCCCCTTCACTGGAGCTGGCATCTCCATCTTGACTTGTTTCAGTGCTGCCCACCTCCTTCCCTTCACTGTCAGTGGGAGGAGCTCCTTCAGGGTGCACTGAGGCAGGAGGCCTAGGGGCCTCAGGGGGTGTTGGGAGCACAGGGGCTGGGGTGTCACCCCCTACCACTGCTGCCATCTCTTCCTCTTCCTCCTCTTCCTCTTCTTCCTCCTCCTCTTCAGAGTCTGTATCACTGGGGGGTGCCCGGGGAGGACCAGGAGGTGGGAGTCTATCTCCTCGCTCAGCCTTTTTCAACTTCCGCTTCTTACTCTTCTTAATTCGAGACCTCTTTTCCCCATCCCCAGGACTTGGCCGAGGCCTCCGAAGTACCCCAAAGCCAGCCCCACCTCCTGGCCCCAACTTTCGGTTCTTTCTGTCCTTCTTTCGAGGCTGAGAGAGATCCCCCTGGGAAAGGGGCACTGGGGTGAGAGCAGCAGGGGACCGGGAGGTATGTGTCAGGGATGTAGGAGACAATGGAGATGCCACTTTGGGCCCATCCAAATCAAAGAGAGAGTCCTTGAGCTTCATTTTCTCAAGCAGGGTGGCACTGTCAGGAGCCTGCAGGCGAGAGAAGGTGGACCTTGGGGGTCCAGGCTGAGTGGGACCTGCTTGAGCTGCCCTTCTCTTAGATGACTTTGCTTTCTTAACAAAGGTCTGGATGGTTCGAAGATCAGATGGAGCTGAGTCCCAGCCATCACTGTCTGCCGCACTCTCACCTCGCAATGGAGAGCTGGAGCCAGAGGCTGGCCAATCACTTTCCTTAAAAGAAGAGTCAGCAGGGTCAGCAGAAACCTAGTGTCACATCAACTGCTCCACAAACCCAGTCTGACAACCAGACACTCCAACCACCAAATCTCACTGTACTGAAAATTTATTCTTATCCCAATTCCTATTAACGTCTCCTCCTGATCACTTCCATGTTACTTCTGCCTTCAAGTTCTCAGGATCTCCTCACCCTTGTCCAGGGTCTATGGAACACTGCACCCCTGCAGACCAGAGAAACATTTCTTGAACTGTTTCTCTACAGCCTCATTTGTTACCATTTTCAGCTCCCTAAAAGGTATCCAGAAACTCCTCCCATTGTCAGTAACCCAAAAATCTCAACCAATACCTCCAGACCCCCTCTGTCACTGCTGCTGAAGCCAGTTTTCTGGATTATCCCCACTCTCCCACACACCAGCTTTCCCACCACAGCCCTGAGCTTCAAATTTTACCCAGTTTTATGTATCATTTCAGGTAGGTTCCTCCTATAAAATAACACAGTCTCCCGCCTCAAGGTACTTGTTCTGTCCCTACCTCTTTGCTAGGGGGAATGTAACCAGCATAGGCCAAGACAAAACTGCAGAATTTGTTAAAATCCTCAATTGTTCTCCGACGTTTCTCTGGTGGCTGAAAAGGAAGGAAACAAGGATCACACGGAAGCCAGACTCGACTTTAAGAGGAGCATTCCCAAAGGCACAATCCCTAAAATGAGAAATCTAGAAAAAGAGGAAGGGTACTGTTGTCAGGGGGTGACACCAGACTGTAAAGGTAAGGGACATCTCACCTGAGTCTCTGGCTTAAGTGTCGGAGGTGGATCTGTGGAAGTAATAAAAGCTGAGTCAAGGCACTAAGAAACAGTCTGTATAAAACAGTCTCCACCTCTAACCCGTGGAGATCCCAAGTGAACCCCCTCCTCTCCTCTAGGTCCTTCGCCTGGCCAGCAGGCCCCCAGCTGTGCTGGACCCGCCCCTGCTCCCCCTTCCGCCTCAAGAGGGGCGGAGCCTGGGCGCGGCGCCCTCTGCCTCGCTATAGCGCTCCCCTCCCCCCAACAGGAGGCCCGGCGCCCCGCCCCCCCACTCACAGCTTCTTCGGTCTACTAGGATCTCAGCGCCCCACCCCGCCATACCGCTCCCGGGGCTGAGCCCAGGCCACCGCCCGCCCCCGTCCTTCACACGCGCGCAGAGCCCGGAGTTCCTATACGGCCGCGCTCCACCGCCCCGGGCCCTCCAAGACCGCACACACCGCCCGCCGGCCCCCAGGGTCCAGGATGACCACGCTGAACCGCTCTCCGCCCTCCGGCCCCTTCTCCTCGAGCACGAGGCCGGGCGCGCCCCTCACCCCACCCCAAACATACATGGGCACACACATCCAATGCTACTTCGTGTCTGGGACAGACTGAAGAGCTCGAACCCGGACGCGGCCCCACCTGCCCCCCCCCACCGAGCTCCCCACAATTTTCGCCGTCCCTCCGCCCCCATCCGGGGCTTTGGCCCCTCCCCGTCTCGAGCTCCTCGGGCTCCCCGCCGGGCCCCCG
>PVHX01026897.1:0-20099 GCA_004024805.1 Geosciurus inauris
GGAGGGGTTGTGACCATTGAAAGGAGCAAAAGCAAGATTACTGTAACATCTGAGGTGCCTTTTTCCAAAAGGTATTTGAAATATCTCACCAAAAAGTATTTGAAGAAGAATAATCTACGTGACTGGTTGCGCGTAGTTGCTAACAGCAAAGAAAGTTATGAATTACGTTACTTCCAGATTAACCAGGATGAAGAGGAGGGAGAAGATGAGGATTAAAACTTTTATCTGGAATATTTTGTATCAGTTCTTGAATAAAACTTGGGAACCAAAAAAATAAAAAATAAAAAATAAAAATTTCAGTACATAACAAAAAAAAAATCTAAGAATCTCCTAACAAATAATTTTGAATTAAAAACAAAAAAACTGGCTGGGGTGTAACTCAGTGATAGAGCACTTGGCTAGCATACCCAGGGCTCTGAGTTCCATCCCAGCATAACACACACATACACACCCACCCACACCTAAAAAAACTTCTTCAAAATCATATTACAAATTTTCTGTTATTTTGTTTAGGAAAAAGTGGTCAAAAGATAAGAAACTACCAATATAAAGTAGGCATTAAGAGCTACTTTTCCCTTAGGGGGAAGAGAGAAAATTAAGGTCACCTTGATAGGCAGAATTGGCATCCTTTCCACACTGCCCAACATTAGAAACTAAAAGGACTAGACACTTTTTTTTTTTTTGGTATGGGGACTGAATCCTGGGGCACTCAACTGCTGAGCGGAGCACACCCCCAATCCTTTTTTGTATTCTATTTAGAGACACATCTGGCTCAGTTTTTTAGGGCCTCCCTGAGTTGCTTAGGGCCTTGCTAAATTGTTGGGGCTGGCTTTCTGAACTCACGATTACGCCTATAATCCCAGCCTCCTGAGCCACTGGCATAACAGGTGTGTGCCACTATGCCTGGATGAAAAGGATTAGATATTACTTTTTAAGAACATTCTCCATATTCCTTAACTGTTGGTAGTCAGTTTGAAATTTCTGATCTTTCTTGATAAACTGGCAATATGTGCTATTTTTTTCTTCCTTTTGTACTAACAGGTTATAGGGAAATATATCTTTTCCAGAAAAGGTAAGTTTCATAAGAAAGCAATCAAGGGGCTGGGGTTATGGCGCAGTGGTAGCGTGCTCGCCTAGCACGCGGGAGGCGCTGGGTTCGATCCTCAGCACCACATAAAAGTAAAATAAAGCTATTGTGTCCACCTACAACTAAAAAAATATATATATTTAAAAAGAAAGCAATCAAGTGAAAATTATCTATGAAAAATTACTGTTCTAGGTAGCAAAGACTGGAATACTTTGCAAGGACAGTCTCTCCAAAGAACCTCCCCCCGCAGCCGGGCGCGGTGGCTCAAGCCTGTAATCCCAGCACTTACGGAGGCTGAGACAGGAGAACCGCGAGTTCAAAGCCAGCCTCAGCAATGGCGAGGTACTAAGCAACTCAGTGAGACCCTGTCTCTACATAAAACACAAAAAATAGGGCTGGGGATGTGGCTCATTGGTCGAGTACCCCTGAGTTCAATCTCCAGTACCAAAAAATAAAATAAAAAATAAAAATAAAAAAAAATAAATAAAAGAACCTCCCCCCCAAAACCTCCCTGTTACCTGAGTACTTGAGCACTCGACAATGATTAACAAATAAAGGAAGCACCTGTGGAAGCACAGTTACTGTTCAAATATATCTAGTTAATTAGCAGTCACAGAGACCCACAGCTAACTCCGAATACAGTCAGGGGTTTGCATGTAAAGAAAACCCAAGTCTTTTATATTCTCACTGACTCTTGGTCTAGGCTTATCACTTTAAGGCAGTCAGAAATTAGTAGGTGCTGTAAAAAAAACTCAAAGGATATTTAATATTAAGCTTGGCCAATGATCCCATGGGGAAATGAGTGTATTAGTTATTATTTTATCAAACTCAATGACAGTAGACAGATCTAACAAAACAGGACACACTGTTTCAGTTAGAAGATTAGGTAATAAAGAAAGCTACAGCCCCAAATAATTCCTTACATGCTTTTTCTTCATCTTCACTATCAGAAAGCACAGCAGCTTTCCGTTTTGCTACTTTTTCCTCCTCACCCTCTTTTTCTTCATCTTCATCACTATCCATTTTTTGCCTTTTGGGTTCTTCCTCCTCACTTTCAGAACTGTGAAACCTTTTTCTGTCAACATGGCTCTCTGAATGAAAGTCATTCTGCCTTTCTGGATTCACTCTCTTATTTTCCCCATCACTGTCATCATCTGACTCTGGCTTCTGTTTGGGTCTAGAGGCATCCTCAGCTTCTGAATCACTGGCAGGTCCCTTCTGAGGCTCCTCACTCTCAGAGTCACTGACTCGGGGTTTGGGGAGCTCCTCATTTTCAGAATCACTGGCCTGATGCCTTGGGGGTTCCTCACTTTCTGAGTCACTAATTCGGGGTTTGGGGAGTTCTTCATTATCTGAGTCGCTGGCCTGGTGTCTTGTGGGTTCCTCGCTCTCTGAGTCACTAATTCGGGGTTTGGGAAGCTCTTCATTATCTGAGTCACTGGCCCGGTGTCTTGGGGGATCTTCACTTTCAGAGTCACTGATACGGGGTTTGGGGAGCTCTTCATTTTCAGAGTCACTGGCCTGGTGCCTTGGAGGGTCCTCACTTTCTGAGTCACTGATTCGAGGTTTAGGAAGCTCCTCACTTTCTGAATCACTCATTTGCGGTTTGGGAGGCTCCTCATTTTCTGAATCACTGGCCTGGTGCCTTGGGGGTTCCTCACTCTCAGAGTCACTGATTTGAGGTTTTAGAACATCCTCAGTTTCAGAGTCACTGGAGGGACTCTTTTGGAGCTCTTCAATTTCAGAATCACTGGCAGCATGCTTTCTAACTTCTTCGTTTTCGGAGTCACTTGCATGTCCATTAAGCAGCTCTTCATTTTCAGAGTCACTCCCAGGTAACTTCCTGGTCTCCTCACTCTCAGAGTCACTCTCATGCTGATTGACATCCTCATTTTCAGAATCACTTGCAGGAGGCCCTGCCCGCTCCTCAGATTCGGAGTCACTGTCTTTTGGTCTGTGAAGCTCCTCACTTTCAGAGTCACTAGCATTAAGATGTGAGGGCTCATCATTCTCAGAGTCTGTCACATGATGTCTTTTGGTGAGGCCATCTTCTCGATCACTAGGTTCATTCTGAAAAAGCAAGAAAAAATTGGCAACATGCAAGAAAACGTACTAATAAAATTTAAAAATTTTCAACAATTCTTTAAATGTAGGAATAGGTACACTTACTTGTTGAATTCTTGCCCTATACAAATATAAAAACATCCCACTTTAAAGGTCAATCTGTAAAATGGCTTATCATGGTTTGGATTCCCAATTTGGGAAGGATAAACAAAACAAACTGTAAAGCATACCTCTAGATGATTACACAGGAAAAACTAATTTTGAAGAGTTGAGCTAGATTAAAAAGAAAGAAAAGCCTAACTTCCTTGGACATTTCCTAAGTACCCATTAAGAACTAATATCATATTGGGCTCTCTTAGTTTATTTACTTCTCGTTACAGTATTTCTTATGAGTCTTAAGAGTAACCATAGTCACAAATCTAGGAGCTCTGGAACAAAAGCTTAGTTTTAGGGAGACATGACTAATATATAATGTAACTTGAAATAACTAGTTTGAAAATAGGTGCTGGGGTACAAAAAATATATACATATGAAAATGCAGAGAAAAATATACAAAATTAAACAAGAACCAAAATACTAATAAATATTTTAGGATTTAGAATACCATCTAGAATTTCACTTTTCATAATAATACTTTGGTTTAAAAAGTACAAGTATTTCTGTTTGAGTGTTCTCCCTTAAAAATCTACTAAATCAAATATTTATCTTTAAATTATTATGATTGAAGCTATATGAACCTACCATAGATCAATTTTCAAGAACCAAAGAGATTTTAACAACATATATGCCCACCGTCATACTCTTTAATCTACCCCAAGCTTATTTAAAGACGACTATGCTGTGTTTACAACTTCAAAGAGAGCACACAAAAAAAAGGCAAGTGTACAAAGCAGAAGTTTGAGGAGTAATTTGTATTTTATTATCATCACGACAGCACAACATTCCAAAGAAACACTAACTGCTAAATATATTCACTGAAGCTTACCACATTCAGAAAACTTTCCAAAACCATCAACTTTCAAAATTTCTACTGGTCATTCAGCATCATTCCTTGTTACATCCCTATTCTCCCAGTAAACCTAGGATTTATCTCTTAAATATGACATTAAGATTGGAAGTAGAGGCTGGGCACAGTGGTGCATGCCTGTAATCCCAGAAGCTCGGGAGGCTGAGACAGGAGGATTGTGAGCTCAAAGCCAGCCTCAGCAAAAGCAAGGCACCACATACAAAACAGGGATGGAGATGTGGCTCAGTAGCTGAAGGCCCAAGTTCAATCAATCCTCAGTAGCCATCCCCTAAAATAAGATTGGAGGGAGAACAAAGAATCTTGCAATTATAGTATAAAACTTCACACACTGCTTAAAGTTACTTTAGCTATACTTCCTAAAAGAATATAAATGAAACACTTATTTAGAATGTAAGCTCTCTAAAGGGGGCATTTTTGGTTTCTTTTTTTGGGGGGTGGGGGGGAGTAGGGTACTGGGGATTGAACTTGGGCACTCAATCACTGAGCCACATCCTCAGCCTTATTTTCTATTTTATTTAGAGACAAGGACTCACTGAGTTGCTTAGTACCTCACCATTGGTGAGGCTGGCTTTGAACTTGTGATCCTCCTATCTCAGCCTCTAGGCCACTGGGATTACAGGTGTGTGCCACTGCACGTGGCTGTTTTGGTTTCTTTTCTTCACAGAGGTATACCTAGAGCACAGAATGGTCTCCAGCACACACACACTCACAGTGTTCATTGAATAAATAATAAAGGAGTTAAGTGGGAATAATGTCAAGAGGAGTCATTAATTCAGCAAGCATTTATTTAATGCCTACTATGTGAAAGGTGCTACCATTCAAAGCTGAATGTTTCTCAATGCCTGACTCTAAAGAGCTGTTGCCTAAAGAAAAGCCAAACAAACAAATCCTAACAATATTTTGAAACTCTACAGGAAATACACCTATATGAAACTAAGTTGCAAAAGGTATGTAGACAACAGGTATTTGTGCACTTAGTTTGTGCATTTAGTTTTTACAGGAAAAACTAATTTTGAAGAGTTGAGCTAGATTAAAAAGAAAGAAAAGAGCCGGGTGCGGTGGCTCACGCTTGTAATCCTAGCACTTTGGGAGGCTGAGACAGGAGAATTGCGAGTTCAAAGCCAACCTCAGCAAAAGCGAGGTGCTAAGCAACTCAGTGAGACCCTGTCTCTACATAAAACACAAAATAGGGCTTGGGATGTGGCTCAGTGGTCGAATGCCCCTGAGTTCAATCCCCAGTACCAAAAAAAAAAAAAAAAAAGAAAAAGAAAAAAGAAAAGCCTAACTTCTTCATGTTTTAATTCCTAAAAATCTAACTATTTTTCAAAGAAATACAAGCAAACATGTAAACAAGTAACTTCTTTACTGATGACTGAGTAAGTTAACTAGTATGATAGGGAGGGATAAACAGGAACCAGGTGGAGGCTGTTTAGAACGTTTTCTATGACATACCCATCACGTAACTCTATTATTCTGTTTATGCGTGACTCTATTTATTTAGCTGAAAACAGGAATAATTCCTGTCTAGGTTCAAAAAAGAAGAATCTTTCCAGAATCAGTAAGATAAATGACAAACAGACCAATACAGGTAAGAACCAAGGCACCTCAGCTTAGAAAAAGGAACTCTCAGATCTTTTCACTACAGTACCATTAATCCTGACTCATCTATAACCATGTTATATTTCACTGTCTAGAACCTAAATTTTAAATCCATAGGAGAGATCATGTAATTGGCCATAGCAATATCAGATGTGACTCAATCCATTACAGCTGGAGGAGAGGCACAGCACTAGGAGCCACTCCCAAAGGAGGGAGGCATCACAAACTGGGCAGTCATCCTAGCACTTATGTGCTACACTCTACCCTGGATTTCCTGACACATTAGGTATGCACTGCAAAGCAAGCAACCATTAAGTACATTACACATGGTAACAATTATAAAACGTGTGGATTCCCATCAATTTTAAAGGAGTTTCATAAAACTTGGGTATCCATTCTAGGTGGCCACACAGGGAAAAAAAGAGAGAAATCACTGTAGCAAGAAAATGTCGGTCAATAGACTCAAACGAGAGAATAAACATAAGCAACAATATCATAGAATTTAGCCAGAGCATATGAGAAATTATGCAATTAAGCTTAAAAGTTATCAAAACAATATTCAAATATTTTGGACTGATTTCAGCAATCAAATTGTAAACTCAAAATAATTTTTTAGAAGTCAGAAATACAACAAATTAACAGTAGAAAGTGCCATCAAAATGGCATTTTCTTAATAATGCAAGAAATTCCCTGGTTGGAACTGTCAGAGAAATGGAGCACATCAAGTACTGGGAGGCTTCAGAAATGTCTGTACTGCCTCACACAATCATTTACACTGGTCATCAATCATAAGGAACAATTTTATTTATCTTGGTATGCAAATAATAATCACACTCCTTATAGACCAGGGCCACCATACATACATACACACACACACACACACACACACGTAACTAACATTCTTAAACTGAAAAGCAAATAAGCAAATATTAACGTGTAAATTTCAAAATAGTATACTGTCAAACAGAAACCCTTATAAAGAACCAAACAACTCATGACACTTTTTTTTTTTTTTTTTTTTTTTACCTATCAGAAGTGTCAAACTCAAGGAGCTGGGATTGTAGCTCAGCAGTAGAGCGCTTGTCTCTCATGAGTGAGGCCCTGGGTTCGATCCTTAGCACCACATACAAAGCAATAAAATAAAGACATCGTGTCCATCTACAACTAAAAAATATTTAAAAAAAAAAAAGAAGTGTCAAACTCAAAACAGCTGAACTTGAAACTTGCATATTACCTTATCATTATAAACTGGCAAAACACTCCACAGTAAATCACACTGTGAATTCCATGAAGAAATAACTATAGGAGTATTTTCAAAAACACATTTTGATGGACCCCAGTTCCAGAAAATATAACTAAATTCTCATATTGTATTAGTTTCAATTAGTATATAAAAGAATCTGAAAAGAGACCGAGAGTCCAGCACATGTGATGTACTGGGTTGGACTCTCAGAATCAGGAAGGAAGGAAGCAAAGATGAATGGACTCATTGAGCTGAGGAAACCAGCTATTAAAACAACACAATGCTGTCAATCCAGTTAGTTTCTAGAGAGTTGCAATGCTCTGAAAAACTCTCAATTTTACCATTAGCATACACATAATAAAATAAAGCTACATACTTGAGTGTCCTTTTTCTGGCTGATCTTAGAGTAAAAAATAAAAGCTCTCTTGATGAGTACTGGTAAAAAAGATTCTGCACAAAGCTTAAAATTTTATAATGAAGCCAACTCCTGCCTACCTCTCCAGACTCATTTCCGCCCTCTCACTAACATCAACCATGTATGTATGCCACACCAGCAGTTCCCAAACTTTAGTATGCAGAGGAATCATTTGGGGATCTTTGGTGAAAGTCACAGACTTGTAATTCTCACCTCCACTATCAGTCTAGTAGGTCTGAGAAAGGCGCCAAATAATTTGCATTTTAACGTGATCCACGTGACAGACCATATCAAAAAAATCCTTCTCCAGACATATGGAACTATTTACTAACTTACCTCCACGTCTTTACAAACTCTGTTCCCTTTGCCTAAATTATCTTTCCTCTACCTTGTCCTTTTCATAACCTCAAAACTTGGCAAAAATACTCTCTCCTGAAGCCTCTTCCACCTTTCTTTCTAGGTAAAATGAACTTTGTATAACATAATGTGATAGTTAAGAACATGATCAAAAGGCCTTGGGTCTAAACTTAGTTCTGCCACTTTCTATTGTTTGAAATGGGGAAATTTTCTTAATCCTCAAAGCCCCCATGTCCTCAATTTAATGGAATCAGGAATAGTTATCTGTACCTTAGAGGGCTATTCTGATAATTAAATGTGTGTAAACAAGTTAAGACCAAAATCCTATTACTTATTAATTACAAAATATTCACCCTTCCAGATACAGCCCAAATACATCCTGTGAAGACCCAGCTGGTTAGCCATTCCTACTTCATATCCCCATAGCCTCTTGTACTTCTATTTCACTAAAAAGTGAGTTTACACATTTATTTTCATCAGACACTGACCTTAAGATCAAAGACCATTTTTTAAAAATGTATCTTTCACCTGCAGAATAAAGAAGAGACTCAAACTACGTTCACTGAAATAAAAGAAAAAGAAATCGCATAAGCAATGCATAACAGAAAATAATGTCCAATTCCTAACACAAGGAAAGTGTAGATGGAATGAGAAGAACTAGTAAGGAAAAGGAGAAACAACGACAGCAATGGCCAAGAAACCTTCTAGCTGCTTTGATGTTATTCTTGGTAGAAAGATCCAAACAAAAGCAGACTACCATTTTTACTCAATTCAAAGTGAGGCTGGAATTAAGGGGGGCTGTCACTAACTTCAATAACAGATGGATGGCTGGGCCCACTGTGCTTAGCCTGCTCTTGGAAAACAGTAAGAAGCTAGGTTCCAATTCCAAACAGTCCCACACAGTTTTTTTCTGTGGGACCCTCAGCAGGGGAATGTTCTACTTTTCTACATAGATGAAATGTACAGGATTTTAGAATTAAAAAACAAAATAACAACAACAACAAAACCCTTGTTATTTCCTTCAATATAGTTCCCATGAAGACACCATGTGCTCAAAACCCACATAGCTAAGTTCACACTGTCCAAAAAAATATTAAAGCGCAACAGTGAAAATCAGAACTGGCAACTAGTTATAACTACATCACAAACAAGGACCATCTCTCCATGTGGTGCTCAAAATGCTTTATTAAAAAGTTTCACATCCAGGTTTTTCCCCCATTCCCTATCTGACCTATCAGAAAATGTGGGAAAAGTCAAATGCTACAGCAAATACATACTCTTAAAAATCCTACTGATGTTTATATCCCTTTTAACCTAAGCAAAAAATGTCAGTAGTCTAAAAATAAACAAATATGTAATCAACTATTACTAAACTGTTTATATGTGTATTAAAAAAAAAACAAGGTAAAGCTTAAGAACATTACTTTGGTATTTTATGTCACATGGCAAATCTGTGCTGCTTTATGAAGTGTGGTTGTAACCTTACAAAGAATAGCTGTGTCCTGGCCCCCTAAGAAGTAATAGTGTTATGGTTTGGATATGAGGTGGCCCATTGAAAAGCTCCTATTTTCATGAAGAAATGTTCAGGCGAGATGACTGCATTATGAGAGCTATACCCTCATCAGTAGTTTAATTCATTTGATAAATTAATAATTTGAATGGGCTTTTGGGTGGTAACTATACACAGGTAGGGCATTACTGGAGGAAGTAGATCATTGGGAGTGCCCTTGGGATTATATATTTTGTCCCTAGCTCCTATCTCTCTCACTGCTTTCTGACTGCCATAAGCTGAGCAGCTTTCTTCCACTGTGCCCTTCTGTGACGATGTTCTACCTTACACTGAGCCCAAAGCAATGAGGTCAGCTGCTCCTGGACTAATAAAACCTCTGAAACCGTGAGCCCTCAATGAATTTTTCCTCCTGTAAGTTGTTCTTGTCAATTATTTTGGTTATAGAGATGAAAAACTAACACAAATATCTACTCTTTACTGTATAGAATAATTATTAAGAAGGGTATTGTAGTTCTCAAAGTTGTTACATTAAGTTTTAATTTAATCCTCATTACAACCTTTTTAGTTCACTATCAAGGTGGTGAAGGGGAAGCTCACAAAGATGAAGTAATTTTTCCAGGGGCTGGTAATGACTAAGCAGCAAAGCTAGAATTTGAAATCAAACTCTGGCCATATTGTCTTTCACTATAAAAAGCTATGCAAATACAGAACAGTTTCATCATCATTCCACAGAGATTTGGTATTACATCATCTGGACCATATTTAATTCTTCAGTATCACCTCTCATTAAGCTATTCCATTTTCCATCCACAAAAATCATTCCTGAAATACATCAAGTCCTTCCAAATTCTAGGCATTCTGTACCTGCTGCTCCTCTAGCTAGGATCACTACCATTGCCACCTGTAACCTTTTTCTTCAACTGGAAATATTATACTCATTCCTTACTCAGTTGAAACACCATATCTACTAAATCCATCCTCCCTTCCTCCCACAGAATTCTGAATGTGTCTTTCACAGTCATTTGTTGTACAAGTCACCTGTCTGCAGGTCCTCCACACCCATCTAATAAAGGACTATCGTTCTGTAAGGACCCTGTAGTTTCAATTTCACATTGCTATGCCTAGTCAACAGTAAACATTTTTAAAACATGTCTTGAAAGACATAGATAATAAATCACACATGATATAAACAAAGTATTTCAATCTAAAAATTTAATTCTTGATATAGAAACTGTAAGACGAAAGTCAAGACAGAAAAATGCCTACATTCTCCTATTGCAGAGATAACAGGGCAATTGGAAATGTAGGACCTTCAAAGAAAATAGAGAAGTGCAAATTTTAGTACATCCTCTCTCCAACTGAAGAAACTACCTTTCTCTCTGTCCTTCCATATAATCTATTAAGAAAAGACAATTAAAAATGGAAAAACCATCAAAATAAACAAAAACTGCCAGTGGAAAAAAGGCTTATCTTTACAGTTCTCAAAGGGTTCTTTACAAGGTTCTTCCAAAATGTTAGTCAGTTTTCAATCACTTCATGCATGCTCATAAAAACGGGTGACCAAATCATGGAAGCTATTTTACTTATTTTTCTCTTTGATTTTAAAGATTAATATGCACTTGTAGAATGAAAAGTGTGAATCATACCACCCAAGCATTACCATCATTTATACTTTGGTACGTACAAGTAATCACCTTTAGATCTTTTTGTGTGACTTTAATTTAAAAAAATTAAATTAGGATCTAGAATTACAATTTTATAGCCCATATCTTTCAAATAACATGTTGAATTCTCCCATCATTCAAAATTCTTTGAAAACAATTATAAGATTGCACTGCCATTCTTATAAAGGCTTATCTTTTAATTCCTCATTTTCTATACTGTTAAATATTCATGGTTTCCTCTCTCACGTTTACCAAAACTCATTAGTCATTTCAGTGTTCTCAGTCCAAGGTCAGTTCTGGCTCCTCATTCAAGTGGGTGTTTGGGAATTCAAGGGGTCATTTTGGTTGTCAAGCATAAGGGTGGTAGTTGAGGGGTGATATGTATATGCATTTCATGGGGAGTCAAGATGCTAAACATCCTGTAATGCCTAGGCATGTGCTTACAGGCCCACAGCTGGCTTGGAACAATCTCTTGACCAGAAAACCAACACAAGGCTGCTCTCTGTGCAGGGGTGGCAATTGACAGGACCTGGGAACCTGATCCACACACACACAATGAGATGAGAAAACTCAAAGGGCCCAATGGAGAATGTAGTAACAGACAAGTATTTGAATGGGATAATATGGAATAGTTTGGCCAACCAAGAAGAGATAAAAATGAAGCCAAATGAGGACTTCTGGCATAACGGCATGAGAAGTTATGTTGAACTGCTCCCCAGTGAAACTGGTGGGAAATCTTTCAAAAGCAATCATTTAAAGCCTCTGGAAATAGTTCTAAGAGCAATAAATAAATGAAAAAACATCCAGAAAAATTCAGCAAGAGTATCTGGTACTTAAAAAAAAGATCACTCCTTCCTTTCAACTTCACAGCTAGCTCTGCAAGGCAGAGACCCTACTTCCAGACAATAACACAGGGCTCTCTCTTCTCCTTTCTCCCAGTCAGAGGGATATCTTCCTAGAGAAATCAGGGCTTCCCACTCTTCCCACTGCTAAGGCTAAGGCCTGGCAGAGTGCACTTGAGAGGTGGGGGCCCTCATTTTCTGCCCCACCATTACTCAATGAAGAAGGTTCCATCTTGGATAAAACACATTGAGAATATAAGAGCTCTCCTCACTCTGACCCTAGCTTGTGAGACTGTGAACAGCTGCTATCTCATTCCCACCTCCCACCAGACAGGTCAGTTTCTAGAGCTGGGTGCCACCTGGTTTACATTTTGAGAAACCGCAGATCATAAATCAGATACCTCCTAATCTCTCCCCAAAGAAACTGACTTCATTTGCAACATGATTTGAGGAAGCTACAGTTGGAAGGCACTTGGGATGAGATTCAAGGTACAGCCTAAACTGTAAGCCAGCTAGTTTGCAGAACAGTACCAGGGATTACGACAGCTGGGAGGTAACACACTGGGATTTAAATACTATCAAATACTGTTCTCAGAAACTATTCCTTTAAAAGAGCCATGATTTGATGGGATTAGTTTGAAGAGCAATTTATGTCTCCGGGTATGTTTGACAACAATAGCACAATGAAGGGGCAACAAGGGAATTTAGTAGCCAAGCACAGTCAGAAAACGGAAAGAGTCCTGATCATCCAAATGTCAGCAATTAGGGACTCACCAAATAAGCACTCAACCAACCATAGATCACCATTGAAAACATTTGAAGAATTGGGCAGGCATGGTGGTGCATGCCTGTAATCTCAGTGGCTAGGGATGCTGAGACAGAAAGACTGCAAGTTCAAAGCCAGCCTCAGCAATTTAGCAAGGTTCTAAGCAACTTAGTGAGACCTTGTCTCAAAAAAATGGGTGCTCGGGGCTGGGGTTATGGCTCAGCGGTTGAGCGCTTGCCTCGCATACGTGAGGCACTGGGTTCGATCCTCAGCACCACATAAAATAAATAAAAGATATTGTGTTCATCTACAACTAAAACAAAATATTTAAAAAAAAAAAAAAAAAATGGGTGCTGAGGATGTGGCTCAGTGGTTGAGCACCCTGGACCAAAAAAAAAAATTTGAAGAAACAAATGTATACTATACAGTACAGTTAGGCTTAGAACAAACCATTTTTTTCTTGTCAATATTCCCTAAACAATACAGTATCACAACTATTTACATAGCATTTTTGTTATATTAGGTATTGTAAGTAATCTAGAGATGACTTATACAGTAGGCTGTAAATAGGTTATATATAAATATCATGCCATTTAACATTTGCACATGCACGGCACTGCACATAAACAAATAAAGGTCTACTGACAGCTACTATTAAAAATAAAAAAGAATCCATCCTCCTTTTGTATAAAAAAAAAAAATGTGCACATGCATGTACTAAAGACCCAACCCAACCTTTCCATCTACTAAGTACATGATATACTACTGGGCTATATCCCCAGCCCTCATTTCATTTTGTATGAGGGATTTGGGAATCTTCTGAGTTTGGTATCCACTAGAAGGAAAAGACTCCTGGAAACAATCCCAATGGACATGGAAGGATGAGTGTAATGTTGTACCAATACTATGAAACCATTAGAATTACGTTCAGTGGGACACTTTAATGACATAGGTAAATACTTAAGGCATAATCTTAAGTGAAGAGATAACATATACAAAATATACATAGTAAAATTTCTAGTTTAAAATATTCACATACTTTATATGCATGGGAGAGAATTAAAATGTAGGAAATATAATGTCAAAAAGTTAATAGTTTCTATGTGATTGCAGTATTTTAATTTTAATTTTCTTCTTTAAACATATTTATATAATATCCAACATATCCATTTATATATTTAGAATCCATATTATTACAAAAAACTAGTTGCAGATGCTTAAAGAACCACCTTTATCATATACGTTTTAGTTTATACCTAAATCAAGAGGCCCTGAGATAACCAACCCAATGGGTTCTAAGGTGACACTTGAGTCAATCTCCTAACATTGTTTTCAAGGTGGAAACTTAAAATATTACACTCTAAATGTACTATAATAATGCTGACCTTACCACTTAGCTCCTACCTGTTAATTTATTGGAATTTAGCCTAAATATTTAAGGGCCTACAATAAACAGAATGACATTGAAATAATTAAATGATGAGCCATTCCTGCACCTGTATTTAGCTCTCTCTTACTGACTCCACTCTTATCACATTGGCTCCTTGAAAACTTGAAGAACACTCTCACTTTGGAGTTCTTCATAAGAATATTTTTTCCCTTGAGACACATAACCATGTGGCTATTCTCTCAGCTCCCTTTCTGCCTTGGCTCAAATATCACTTTTTCTTTTCTTTCTTGTGGTAGTGGTGGTTGAACCCTGGGCCTCCCATATGCTAGGCTAATGAGCTACCCTGAGCTCCATCCCCATTCCTTTTTTAATTTTACTCTGAGACAGGATGTCGGTAAGTTGTCCAGGCTGGTTTTGAACTTGTGATTCTCCTGCCTTAGCCTCTGGAGTAGCTAGGATTATAGGTATACACCACCATACCTGGCCTCAAATGTCACCTTTTTTTTTTTTTTTTTTGGGGTACTGGGGATTGAACTCAGGGGCACTCAACCACTGAGCCACATCCCAGCCCTATTTTGTGTTTTATGTAGAGACAGGGTTTCACCGAGTTGCTTAGTGCCTCGCCATTGCTGAGGCTGGCTTTGAATTCGCGATTCTCCTGTCTCAGCCTCTCTAAGTGCTGAGATTACAGGCTTGAGCCACCGTGCCCAGCAAATGTCACCTTCTTAATAAGACCTACATAGACCTTTCTATTTAACACTGAAACTTGCCCTCCATATTGATATCTCTCATTCCATTCTAATTTCCCCCAGGTCCACAACATTTGTCACCTTCTAGTAAACTACAATTTAAAAAAACTGTACAGTGTTTTAATGTCTTTCTTCTCTCACTGAAAAAACAAACCCAAGAAAAGGATTCTGGCTTTTAGTCACTGATATGTCCAAAGCATCTTAAAGAAAAAAAAAGACTAACACATATGTAAAGTTCTCAATAAATGAGAAATGTACGAACACACTAATGACATGAATGTATAAATATAAAAAAGAACATGAATTTTGTAAAAACAGTCAATACAATTTCCAAGAATATCTATTATGTAAAATTCGACAATTTTTCATGTGTGTAATTAAGCAAATATATGGCACAAAAATTCTTAGAAATCTGTCTATCTTGGGGATGATGATGTGTGGCTGAGTAGTAGAGTGCTTGCCTAGCATGCACAAATCCCCAGGTTCAAATTCCAGCACTGCAAACAAACAAAACAAAACAGAACAAAAAAATCTGAAGACTCTTAAGAATGATGGAGCGATTGGGAAGTTTTTGGGCATGGTGGTACATCCCTATAATCCCAGCAACTTGACAGGCTGAAGCAGAAGGATTTCAAGATCAAAGCCAGCCTGAGCAAATGAGTGGAAAAAAATCTGTTTTTATCATTCCTATTTGTTTATGTCTAAGACACACTGATTTACTGAAAAAGTCTCAATTTTATTTTGTTAACACCACGTAATAGAGACTGCATAACCAAGGAGGCAAACTAAGTAGTTTTAAAAATATCTGTATTAGCACAAATGTTAAAATGTATAAAGAATCCAACACTACTCTGTATTATTAAACAAAAGCAGTTTTTAAAACTACACTTGTTTTGTTATCATATGCATCTCAACAATTCAAAACAAAAAGGCCAACTCCTGATACAAATTCTATTAAGTGAAAATTCCCTAATATTTTTATTTCAATTTTTTTTCAGATTGCAAATGCTCATTGCCCCAACAAGACATTATCTGGGGACTGGGGAAGCCTAGTCAAATATCAAAGGCCTGGCTCATTATCTAATTTGATATACTTAGTTAAAACTACCTAAATACTTGAAATTCAATGTAGCCAGAACTTATTTCCCTGTAATTACATCAGTAACCAGACTATCCCTATTTATTTTTAATTTATACTTTATACTCTTCTACTTTCAGAGATTAAAGCCCAAATCCCACAGTAGGGTCCCTACAACTTCTAAATTTAAAACAGGCCTCACAGAAGTATAAGGAAAAATTTTCCCCAAAGATATTTAGCCAATACCTCTGAATGCCGTTCTATGCTTCCAGTATCTGATCCAGAGTGTTGCTCATTTACATCATCCTCACCATCTGATCCAGAATCCCGTTCATCCTGCACTGGGGTAGCACCACCATCATCTGCTTACAAATAAAACAAAAATGCACTTACAGTTAACATGAATGACACCTATAGCTAAAACAAACACACCGAATCAAGACTATCCAGAGCTAAAGTTACTTACTACTGACAAAGCAAAACTAATGATGGTAATATTTTGAACAAAGCAATACAATATTCATAGAAATATCAACATCATTAACATATACTATGGCACATGTGGCAGCAAAAACACTCCATAAAAGGAATGTAAAGCTTATGAAATATCATTAAATATCAAGAAAAAAATTGGATTAGTAAGAGTGTGTTGTTTATTTCAAAATAATGCTAAAAACTGTCTTTCTCTCCAGAGCACTTACCACCAACTTCTAATGTACTCTTTGATTTTTTTCAAGTTATTTTGTTTCAGTCCACTGCTGAATCCCTGGAACCAAGAACACTGCCTGGTACATGACATAAAGTATCTGTTTATGAATGAAAAGCACAAGGGACTCCAGTCCAGAAATAGTCAAAACTCATTAAAGCTTATATTACAATATTAAAAAATTAACCATGATTATGAATTGGTACCTAACTTTAAGCAATATTTTAAAAATATAAAGTAAAATTGTTCTTAGAGCAGATGTAGGGCTATTGAAGGCTGTAAGGAAAACATGAAGAGAGGTTTAATAAAAAAAATTTAAATGAAGCATTCAACTATAGGAAAACCAAAAGTGGCAGAAATAAGAAATCACTCTCATACGAATGAGCTACTACTGTACTTAGCTAGAGTAAAGTTGTCATAATAAAAAGAATAGTTTTGAAGTTTAACAATTATGCTGCAACAGTAGGAGGACAGGTGAGAAGAGTACATGCAAAGGGTTAAAATACTGTCCCGGCATAATAAGAAATCACTACCAAATGCCTAAAAATGATGCAAGAAGAGACAGCATAAGTTAGGAATAGGGAGGTAAAAACTAAAAGAATGGAAAGTAAGTAGGTGGAGGGGGTGTCAGGGAACTGCTCTTATTCCCTCTACTTGTTACCTGTTTAAATACAACCTACTTACTACAATACATACAATTACTTTTTTAAAAAAGCAATCTTAAAACACAAATGAATTGAAAAAGCTATTTTGAAGACATCAGAAAATGTTTTAAGCAAAACAGAAGTGCATGCCTGAAAAGCACGTACAATCACTACTATTTGCTGTCATAAAAAAGGCATCAAAGTGAACCCAAAACAGGAAAATGCTTTGTCTTAACAACTAAGCCCTTTTAATACAGAATGTACAAATGGAACAAGATGCAAAGGGAAAACAAACTTAACTTGTGTTTCCCCACTAGGTCCTACCTTACTCACCTTTACATCCCGGGTGCCTGGCCTGGTAAGTGCACATGAATTAGAATGAATAAGAATGAAGTAAAACTGAACTTCGGTGAGGAAAGAGGGAAGATCTTAAGGTGTAGGAAAGGCACAAAGTCATCAATCAATAAATTCTAAAGAAGCACCCCTTATACTAAAGTATTTATACAACTTACACAAGGGTCCTGCATTTTCATCCTGGGAAGCCAGTGTGGCAGGCGAAATTAAACAAGCCTTAACTTGGAATGAAGTCTAGGAAGGATCCCCAGCCTCTCTATTGAACCATTTCTTTGGGTTCTCAAAAACTCATAACTTCTGAAAAATGCTTAACAGGAAAAATCTCTTCTTCCCCAACACTCTGCACACAGTAGGACTTAGTACATGGTAGTAGCTTCCTGATTTCAACAAAAACCTTCACCGATTCGGTAGACCGCTTTCCCTCAAGAATCCCCTCTTCAAGGTTCTAACTCGGGACCCGCAGCTTGCTAGTCGGAGGGCTCGTCTTCGTGGTCTCTCTCCCCACTCCCGCGAGGGCGCGAGGCCAAGCCCCGCCGAAGAATCCCTCGGTCCCCAACCCGAACCCACCTGACTGGTCGCCACTGTAATATTCCGAGTCCATGGCAGGCGGGCTCTCAGCGGGGAGTGTCCGCGCCCCGCGCCGCCCCCGTCACCTCCTTCCTGGTGGTGTGACCTCCGATGGCGCGTCCTGGTGCTGAGGCTTCGACCTAACCGGAGAGTTTGAAGAATATGAAAACGACAGCAGCAAAGACGAACGCTTCGACCTGGGAGCCACAGCAAAAAAGGCCGTACCCAGGAAGCCAGCAGGCGTGCGGGTCGGCGATCTACTTCCCAGAAGCACCTCTGAGACCAAAATGGCGTCTGCCCACGACCCTCAAAGGAATGCTGTGCGCAGGCGCTATCGTGCGTCAAACCAGCCAATGAAAAGACGTAATAGTAATGACGCAACTCACCGTCGGAAAGGAGACTACTGGGAAAAATGAGCGGGAGCTTCAGTTAAATACCGCCCTCAGGAGGAGACTGGTTTGTCTCTCGTGGGAACGAGGTTTCCCGTTTGACTGTCACCGTCCCTTGTTGGAGGAGCCTCAGAGTTACTCTTGAGAAAAATGAAGACCCCGAAAATTACATTTTGTATCTTTCGGCCAAATAACTTGGCTCGGTCCTGCAGCTAGGCGAAAGATTCCCGCCCTCGGTATGTAGGAGAGGTGGCGCACTGCTCTCTGGAATTTGTAGTTCAAAGTCTAGGGAGCGTTGATGCATTACTAACTGAAGTGATCAAAAGCTCCTTTTTTGGCATTTTTATTTCCTTTCTTTATAAAGTAACTATTTAACTTCCACCTTAAGGACCCATTCGATCAACAATAAGAAGTACAGATCTTTACCTTCTTTTTTTTTTTTTTTTTTTTGGTACTGGGGATTGAACTCAGGGGTACTCGACCACTGAGCCACACCCCCAGCCCTATTTTGTGTTTTATGTAGAGACAGGGTCTCACTGAGTTGCTTAGGGCCTTGCCATTGCTGAGGCTGGCTTTGAACTCGCGATTCTCCTGTCTCAGCCTCCCTAAGTGCTGGGATTACAAGCGTGAGCCACCGCGCCCGGCTCAGATCTTTACCTTCAGGAAGATCACTTGATAAAACCTCGAGGAGGGTAACGTTGAACCTAAGCTTTGCGCTCCCCAAAACAAGATAGTTAAGAAACCTCCTCTTCATTTATTTGTTCCTGAAACAGCTCATTGTAACGAACCACCTTTCTCCATATGACTTAGTTAAAAATGGCCTGCAGATGATCCCCTATTCACCTGTGACAAGCCCTTTTGTCACAACCTGTTGATAAGGCAAGGGACAGACCCTCCAAATCCCTGTTCATGGTCTTAAGACAGATTAGCTGAGATTTGAACTCTGTACCCCAAAACCATATAAAACATTTTCTGTTCACCTTACCAATAAACTTTTCCCTATAACCAAATAATTCCAACTATTCCATCCCCCTACCACCACCACCACTCAACTAAAAAGGTCTAAGGCAGAACCACCCTACCAAGGCCATACATATCTGGGGTTTCCCCTTATGGCAATAACCTGAATAAAATCCATTCTCTTACTTGTTCATTCTTACTTGTCTTAGACCAGTAAGAGCACTCTTGCAGCCGGGCATGGTGGTGTAAGCCTTTTAATCCCAGCACTGAGGGAGGCTGAGACAGGAGAATCGCAAGTTCAAAGCCAGCCTCAGCAATGGCGAGGCGCTAAGCAACTCAGTGAGACCCTGTCTCTACATAAAACACAAAATAGGGCTGGGGATGTGGCTCAGTGGTCCAGTGCCCCTGAGTTCAATCTCTAGTACCAAAAAAAAAAAAAAAAAAAAGAGCACTCTTGCCTTTTGATTGGAGGAGAGTCTGTGGAGGGTATGAGCCAAGATCCTTCAGAAGATATAGAGTTGCAGTAATGGGGCCTTTTCTTACTACTAGAGAGCTTTGACCCCTTTGTTGCTAGTCAGTATATACTGGCAGCACCCAGTTCCAGGCTTGAAAGGGAAGAAAGGGAGAGGGTGGTTTCTCTGGAAATTTCCATGTGCTCACAAGAGAGTTCATGGGTATTTCTTTTTTT